>VZTD01000747.1:1701153-1711153 GCA_013397725.1 Rhagologus leucostigma | reverse complement strand
CCTATTTGTCTTCAGTGGATACTGCATAAGACTCAAAATAAGAAACACATCCATAAAGTTTGTTAGGGTTCAATATGCAATTTTTTTTGTGATAAGGAAAATGAAAAAGATAGTTGTAGTTACATTTTAATTACGTTTATTGAATATACACATTGTCTAGGACCTAGAATATCTCTAGCATGGTGGAAGACAGCAAAAGAATGGGATTAGAGCAGACGAAGAAGAGATCTCAGGCCTAAATAGTGATACAGAGAGGATAACCAATTGTAACAAAACC
Source organism: Rhagologus leucostigma (assembly GCA_013397725.1). NCBI lineage: Eukaryota > Metazoa > Chordata > Aves > Passeriformes > Rhagologus > Rhagologus leucostigma. The sequence continues at coordinate 1,710,876 of VZTD01000747.1, read as the reverse complement.
AAACTGAAATGGTTGAAATTGTCTAGCTTTAGGGGATGTTTAGTTTCTTAGCACCAATTGCCAGTAATAGATTTTAATTTCGGCATGCGTTCCCGTAATTATTTTTATTTAGAAGTAACTGTGAAAATGAGTCCTTTGCTTCTGCTGATACCAGGTCACTTCTGAAACAAAGTGTATCTCAGAGAACAGCAATATTATTATTATTATTATTCAAAAGCTACATGCTTGGGCAATTATGCAAACATTGTCCTACTGTCAGTCAGTAAAAACCTTTCTTAAAATACCTGGAACCCTTTAATTAATTAAACTTCTCCTCTCCTCCTTTGAATGCCACCTTGCAAGGGGTCCACCTTCTTCCCAAACCCACTCCAAAAGTCCCCCCCAAGGTCATTTTATCATGCAGTTGTCCAGCTGAATGTTGTTCTGCAGTGAACAGTGTTGCTCCTCTAACTACTGAGTAAGAGCTTACATATGTGCAGTTCTGCAAACTCTGTATGCTCTTTTAGCAAAAGTCAACTCGGTGACTCGTGTGTCGCAAAAAGTGTGAAATCTACTGAAAGCAGCATTGCTTCCCTGAAGGAAATAAGCACAGTTTCTGTGGCTTAACCTCAGAGACATCAGATGCTGATGTCCCCCTTCCATCATGGCTGGAAGTTTAGGAGCACAGTTCGTATGAAAAGAGCTGGAGTAAAAAAGGCCCGGTGGAAAAAAAACCTCAAAAACATACAAAGTGTAATGATACTGAATTTAACGAGACTTTTTTTTTTTTTTTTTGCTCCCTAAGTACTCTTAATGGGACTAAATGGTTTATCTTTTCAGATTTGTATATTGCTGCAGAAATATACCGCTGGGAGAAGGCTGCAAAAGTTCTGGCCACTATGTAAATCCCACACTGAAGACTCACTTGGGAAGAAGAAAAGACACAAAATGTTGTGCTGGCTCTCTAAGTAAAGGTAAGTGTTGTCCTACATAAACAGTAATGAGAGCAAAGCTAAATGGCGCCCAAATTTTGTTTCAGGAGCAAACTAGTGTTATGTCAGCCAAAGCCTTCATGATTTTTCATGAAGGTGGAGACCTTTTCTGCCTTTGTCTATTCTTACTCCTTGGTAAACAGGCATGTATAAAAACAGGCCTATATAAAAAAGGATGGCATTCATATCCTCTGTTTTGTGGCCCCCCCCGGCTACACCCCATGTGTGTGGTACTCAAAAGGGCAAGTGTGTCCCACAGGGAGGAGGAATATTCAGCGTTCCACAAATGGCTTTGAACCAGCTGCACATCACAAAACCACCCTGCAGAGCCCCTGGGCCTGGGTACTCTTGCTGGGACAAGTTCATCCACGACTGTATGGGGAGCTGCTTAATTGAGGCTCATTACTTCCATTTCCTACTGACACTGTGCACCCCGTGAGGCACCGCTCAGGCAAGCGCCAGGGGCAGGGGGTTGAGCAGCTGCTGCTGCTCGCATGGAAGCGGGAGAGGCTGAGGGATAACAGTGCTCTCACCCAGCACTGCTGCCTCTGTGGTTGGTACTGCTTGCAAGCTGCTAATCTGACCCCCTAAGACAGGGGGATGCACCTGCCTCGGCCACCACAGGGCCTTTGGCCACAGAGGATGGTGCACTCCTGACCAACTGCCCCCAGCAGGTGTTTTCTTCACCCCTTTGGGATCTCTGGAAATCTGTATGTTTTGTCCTTTTTCAAGAGGTTTCATGCTTGGAAGGACCTCAGCTGAAACTCCTGAAGAGGAGCATTACCCTATTTTAACAGGTAATGTGAGCTATCTATTTTTTCCTTATTCAGGTTGTGTAACCTGCCTCTCCAAGGTCAGACGAGCATTCTTCCAAAGCCTCCAGCTCTGATTCTGCTTCTTCAAGCACACAAGCTCACAGGTGGACATAGACTTCCTGTTCATTCCTGGTCCTGTGGAGGTCCTGAATCCCTGCTGAGAGTCTTGTTCCTATTTCCTTACAGACATTGTTCCAGTTCTTTGCTGATGTAGTACCCTCAGTTTTCATTGTTAAAGACCCATTATGGATTTCGGCTCCTACAGGTAAATATGCAGTATCTTCCACTTAATGTCAACTTTTCCAGAGTACCACAAAAGCTGTTAGAGGAATTAATCACCTTTTGATTTCCATGGGACAGAGGAAAACCTGTGAGAGAGAACTTAGGCAATGATATCTGTTATTATCACCCTTCTGAAACTCACCACTGCTGAGTGAAAATGAGCTTTGTGAAGGTAATCAATCACTGGCCACCACATGGGTTCCCTCACTATAACATTAAGGGTAAAACTCATCACTTTGAACAGCATCAACGCAGTCTTGTTTAACACCAATTCTCACTCACCCACTTCTGCAGAGGAGATGAAAGAGGGATCTGTTTACTCAGGATACTCTGGCTTTGCATTTCACCACTCCCAGTGCAAGTAATGACTTGCTGGACAACCATCGGACTGGCCAGGCAAGGGCCTCCTGTGCTGCAAGGTGGCATGGAGCCATGGCAGCTCTGCACGTTGACTGAGAAGTCAGATGAATTGTAACTACCAGCATCACAGCCGTAAAAATGACAAAAATAAATACCATAGTATTACAGAGAGTTCCTTCCTTTGCAGCTGCTGTTAGTCAGGTAGTATGCAGCCAATTCATGGAATAAGAAATTATTTCAGAACATATTACATTATACCAGAATGTTCTTTCACTCCCAAAAAAACCCTACGTAAGTCCCCCCAGAGGAAGTTTTAGGTGAGGGAAAACCTCAGAGAGATGGTGGTGTCCACTGTGTTAGACTCTGCACACTGAACTTTTGGCAACCCAGAGATGAAAGGACCACGTTTGTGAGCAGAGGAGGTTTCTTGTTTGGCAGCACCTGAGAGCAGAGCTAATCTGGTTCAAGGCATTTCAGTCTGGGTCTACCTTCTCTGCTTGTGTGTATGTAAAGATGCCCAGGTGATTTCCGTGGCACAGGCTTTGCAGGTATGCAGCTGCTGCATCCTCTCACTGGAGACTAAGAAGCAGTGGCAGGTCATCACAGAGAGAATTAGCTCATGTATTTTGACAGGTGAGGCTAAATAAAACGAAATAATTTGACAGGAAGTGAAGCAAAAATGCAACAAAGGAATAAACTTGCATGCATATCAGGTTACCAGAGGGGTGGGGGAAAATGAGGATGAGAAATACATATCCAAATAAATAAATACAGATGTTTTCATAAATCTGTTTCAACCTCAGCAGTTTGACTAGCTCAGGGTTCCTTGTCTGTTGGCCCGTTTGGGGAAGGCAGTGCTGCTATCACAGTAAGTGCTTTCACTTCCTAACACAGAGTAAGGGGATTTCAAGATCTCTAGCCAAAATCTCTTTCAAAACTGTGTGAAGCAACAAAGTGAGAAAATCCACTTGAGTTTGGAGAGAGCCTAAAATAGGAGCTCTAGGAATTGCAAGCTGCTCTATTAGTCTCATTTTAGGCCCATGGACTGCACAGGTTTGTGGCCAAGTAACTGCTGATTGTGACTGCTCTTCCCAAAGGGAGGAAAGAGAAATGCTGGATGGGGCACAAAAGCAGCAGTAGATTTCTGAGAGTATAGTCTTTTCCAGTGTGAGCACAGGCAGCTTCCTGCCCTAAGGAAACAAGGGCAACTGTGCCACTGGTATTACCAAGTGGCTAGGACTGTCTTCATAGTGTGTTGCTGGTAAAAAACATAGATAAGCAAAGGAGAAAGTTTATCCAAAATTACAGCAAAGAAATGCATTGGAAGGGGAAAAAATTATAAGCTACAGAGGTGGCATGGAAAGCAACAGTGGGGTTTTGTCAGTAAAGATGCTGACAGCATAAAAGGGGAAAAGAAAATGTGCCAATGTAACAAGTCACAGCAGTGAGGGCCGGCCTGTTCATGAGAACCACTGTAGTGATCCTCGGGAACAGCACACGGATGTGTGGCAGTACCCAGCCTGGTCAGGTTGTGCCAGCCTGCAAGCCTCCAGCCAAACATCCTGCCTTTTAGTGGTACACGTCCCTCGGCAGCACACAGCAGACACGGGCCATCTGTGAGGGAACAGGATCCCCCTCCTGTGCCTGGGCAGCGGCACCGCCCGGGGACCTGCCGGACACAGGCTGGCACAGAGTTCCAGGGTGACAGGGTTACAGCACCAGAGGTAACTGTGAGATTTGGCTGCGATACCTTGGTACCCAGAGGCCCGGGAGGTGGCCTGAAGGAGCACAGTCTCCTGTGTCAGTGGCACTGAGACGTACAGGGGATGGGTTCTCCAGGATGAGAGCAAACGGGAAGGGCACACATCACCCAGGCAGCTGAGGAGATCATGGGAAAATGAAAGGACTGGTTGATTCTGCATGTGTTTAGACAGGTAAAATTGTGATTTGGAGACCTGAGTAGAGACTTATAATGTTCATAGGTTTGTTTTCTTTAAGAGACTGGGTTTTCTTAATCTGTTTTGTTCTGAAAATACTGTGTGTTTAAGCACTTTGTTGTTATTCCTGCTGTTTAGACTTTCTTATGGATGCATAGGAAAAATCTGCTAGTCATTTTCTTTACTTGGATGAACTGTTATCTGATGCTAACATGAAATGTAGGCAGAGTCCTGCAGGAGTCATCCTTTGCTCTAAGGGTGCAGTCTTATTAATCACTTTAAAATGTTTCATGGCTCTCAGAGTTGCCAAGATCTCTTTCAAATCTGAACCAAGTGTGAAGCAACGAGGAAAGAAGGTGCACTTAATTTTAGAGAATCTGAAATAAGGGCTCTAGGAACGGCAAGCTGCTCTATCACTCTCATTTCAGGCCTGTGGACTCCCCAGGTTGTGGCCAAGAAACTGCCAAAATCCAACAGTTGACTAAATTTATACCTGTGTGTGCTATCAAATTTCAGCTATTGCTGGCCAGACTGTGTAGGAATGCAGAGATGGGAAAGGGGGTCATTTCTGTCAGCCAGGGTAAACTAACATCAGACAGGATTTTAAAAATAACACCACTGTGGAATTTGCCTGACACAAACCTCAGTCTCACCGTGATGCAAAAACACTACGTAGCTTCAGGGAAATAAACAACCAACTGCCCCTAAACCTGTTCAACATGAAAGGACTTTGCTGTTCTTCCCTGCACAAGTAGACATTAAAAAAAAGGACAATTACAACATAAAGTATTACAAAAATACCGACTTTTAGGATCTGTTGTCAGAGCTTGATTTAGCTGTGAGGGAAATACCCTTGGTATTATTTCTGTGTTCAACTGCTTGAGACATTTATTAGAGATATTGATGTGAAATGCTTATGAGTCAGGTGGAAGATCCTACTTAGCTTGCCTCAAATTTTAGGCCAGTGGTTTTTGCAAACTTCTTTAAATCCAGCCAGGCCTGGCCTTATTCCTGACAAGGATCTACCGAGCTATTACCCCTATACATGGATTGGTAACCTAGAAAAGTGAACAGAATAGGAATTTCAGATTTAACCTGACTTCTGCTCTGTCATTTAAGGATCATTTTGCACTGTGTCCACGCATTTGAGCAGAAAATTAATGGTTAACTTCGCAGCCATTCTTGTAAATAGGCCTCTTTTTTTTTTTTCAGAACCATAAATCTTGCAGAGAAATGAAAAGCAAGAAAATAAAGATGTATTAGGTCCACATTTTCAGATATTCTAGGTGGGCTTTTGCTGTGTGGGAGCCATAGAAACACACAGACTTTTCTTCATCACCAGCAGAGCTATTCAGCCGGAAGCAAGGCTGATTTCAAACCAGTTTTTGCCTAAGACTGCTGGTACCTCCAACCGAGATCTGCTGGAGGGTGCTGGTTTAATTATAAAGTATCTCCCCTACAGCTGCAGAACACTAATCCTGATTCACCAGAATCCAGTGCCTTTGTTCGGTTATAGAAATTATTTTTTGGATCTTTTGGAGTTAATCTAGCCCTGAACTAAGCCATATGATGGATATAGAGTAGTCATGGAATACATTTCATGCTCTTACTGTGCCTAGCCAGGACACCTACTCTTTGACATACAAGCCTGTCAGCCAGGGTTACAGTGACTTCAGCTCAGCTATTTCAGCAGAACATGAGGTCTTATCACATGAATTTTGTCAAGCAGGAAGAGACTTTTCTTCCAAGGGAAGAACATTGTGTGGCAACAGGCTCTTGGGACACACCTCTCAGTAGCATCGTGTTGTCAACACAGACGTGCTTGTGTGCCTCGATGCATTGATCAGTTCCTTTTCTGGATGGCAGCTTCTCCTAAATCAGTGGCTTCAGGGAAGGTTGGACTGGGCCCTTAGTGAAGGGTGGAAGGCAGGTTGTGCTCTGTGTTAGCCAGGAGCCAGCTGTTCCTTCCCCAGCAGTGAAATAGTGCCCATCTCTCCTTCAGTCGACAGCCCTTACCTGCAGGCATTCCAGTTCTGTATGAACCGTAAGGTCTGTGGCCCCGAAAGTGTATTTCAACATTTGGAAAAGACTTAAGACTAGATTAGGCAGCACAGTGAAAGGATTTACTTTTTCCAGAAATTCCTGTGACTTCTGTAACATTTCTACCTTTACTGCTTAGACAAAAATAGCTTTTTAAAGTTGAGGAACTTCTTGAGGATTGAATGTGACTGAATTGAGGAGAAAAAGAACATTCTTTTTTTCCAGAAGTTTTTCAGGATTCTTTCCTTGGTCTGTACAGTAAGTGTTTAAAAAATCATTGAAATACATATTTTGTTTAATGTGCTACAGTTTTGTCACAAGTCTAATTAAAATCTGAAGCCGTTGCTTTCATATTATTTATAAAACTTCTTAGAAGTTTTGATACTTACCTGTGATACTTAGAAGTATCATAAATGAAACTGATTTGGTCTTAAAGTTCTACAGGTCAAGCCCAGGGCAAAGGGGCCCTGATTTATTTGAAAATTTTGAATGAAAACAGAAGATAGGTATTTATTATTTTAAAAAATAATTTCGGCTCTCCCGTAATCACAGGCACTGAGGCCATTATAAAGGAGAATGAATTTTGGTACGCAAGTAGCAGAGAGTGTTTTGCAAAACTACTCTGGTGTTATATTAGAAGCTTAAAATCTGTACACCAGAATTGCTTTCTCCCCTTAATTCACGTTGTAATTTTCAAACTTATGAAAGCTATGAGAAACTTCAACCCTCTTTTGGAAACCTAAGGCCTGGTATTTGTATTTGTATTAAAACCCTTTCACAGTACCCTGTAATATTAAGGTTTTTAAGTTTGTCTAGTACAGCCACGAGGTTGGTAGCTTCTCTCCACTCATCTGCATTTAGGGATGACTGTGGTTTTAATGAAACAGAATATTCCAAATACTAATGGATCTTAAATTGCTTATTCTTACCAAGAGGTACTCCAAATAGCACATTTGCCTTAAGTACGTGATATAAAGTGATGAGTTAATTCATGTACTTGTGTCAATTGCTTCAAGATACTGAGAATTAGCTGCATTAGTGATATGCTTTTTTTTCTCCTTGAGCAGTACATATGAACAGGAAAGCGCATAGGAATGGAGATCAATTTAAGTTGTACTGTGCAAGGAGGGGAGAAATCTGGTGATGGTCCTGCAAATGTCATTGACGAGGTTGGTAAGTTCTTTCTTTTTTGTATTTTCTTGCTATTCCTTGCACTGAGGCTTCACGTACTTAAGATTTTCGGAGTAGTCTGTGGCAGCGAAATTTCTGATTGCAGTGAATTAACCAAGAAGAGTTTGTCTTCAGGAGAGCCACATCAAATGGAGCTCGAATATCCCTCCTAGAGACCTGCACGAAAGCAGTGCTCAAGTTGCTCCAAGGAGCTCTTCTCCATCTGGACTCCCAAACCCACCAGCACCATGTCCTGCAAAAGCAAGAAAAATGTGGGGACAAATGCACATCCCTGATACATCAAACTTCCCTGGAGATCAAGGGCCAGAGCACAGTGTGATTCCCCAGCCTCAGGGTTCCTCTGAAGTAGAACAGAGCAACAGGTGGCGGCTGTTAATGTGCTGAATGTGGCTTCCCTCTGTGTCCGGCCATGGAAAACAAAGCCAGCGAGCGGATCCATGCCAAACACTTTGCAAGCATGGAGCTTACACAATTGGGCTCCACCCACACGCCTCACATGGGAATTTTCTCCCTCACCAGCTGGGTTAAGATCACAAAATGGAAAAAAGGGGAGGGAGAAAAAAAAAAAAAAAAGAGCTGGAGTTGTTTTCTTTCCATTGTGGCTCCCGAGCTGAAAGTTCCTTTGCAACAGAATAATAGAATAAAGATGAGAGCGAACACTGCTGATGGCTCAAAATCTGGCACCAAAGTTTATTTTTCCTAAGCAGTCTGAGTCTGAACAGTCTTGTCAGACAATGTCAACAGAGGTGAAAAAAAATGACGAAAATCATTGAATCTAGTTTGGCTCAAAAATGAATAAATGCACCAGACAGGGTAAGTATATGGCCATTAAAAATGGCATAACCCTGACTGAAAACTGAACACCCTCATATGTATTTTGTACTCTCAAAGGCTTATCATGCCAGCTGTATTTTTGAATGAGCTAAGTGTCTACTCGTATGAAATGAATGCGAGTAGGCACACATAAGCTTTCTCATCAGTGTCCATACTCATAGCTGGGGCATGTATTGAAGTCTCTCAACTCAGCTTGTTATAGCTATCCTGATGCAGAGCCTGAAAATGCCTCTTCTCCGAGCCCAGACAAACGTGAACTGACAAGCACTGTATTTTGCCCTTAAGGCTCCTGTCCATGGTGATGCATCGTCAGTTATTCTCCGTAAAAATCTCTGCCCCCCCATCCCACGTGTGCTTGTCTCTTCCCTTAGTGCTTGCCTAATTTGGAAGCAGGTACAGTTTGTGGGAAACACTGACTGTGCTCCAGCACCAATGTCTTAATGCTCAGGAGGAAGATGTGTGGGTTCAGTACGAGGCAGGTAGGATTTGAGAGCCCCAGCCTGAGAAGAAAAGGGATAGAGACCCACAGCATGTTGGTGCTACTGCGTGCGCCTCACCCGGGAACCCATGGAGCCTCCACGCCTGTCACCCATGGAAATCAATTTCCTGTTGAATGGTGCCTGTAGTCAAGAACTAGATGCTCAAAGTCCCATTGTAGCCTGACACAATGAAAATAAAACCCGAGGACAATACAGATGCTGATGTCTTTACTTGCTTTGATAACAATGACACCAGTAAACAATGATGTTTAAGTGCACTTGCATGGTTCTTAAATTAAAAACAAGATAGCCAAGGGCAGTGAGAAGTCACTAGCATTCCTGAGACTGGCACAGAGAAGGGCCTCTTATTTACTTCAAGCTGGAAACAAACCCCACAGTGTGGGGACGACCATGGGTACCTTTGTAAGGGGGTGACAGCTTCCAGGCTCTCAATTCTGTTGTGATTCCCATTCCACAAAACTCCATTTACATAGTCACAAGAGCAGCGGGGCTCGAGGCTGGGGCATTGCAACGTGTTTGATATAGGCACTGAGACCTGTTCTCTGTGGGTGCTTCAGAAGAGAAAGAAAATGGAGTGCTAAAAAAACCTCTTCCTGCTTTCCTCCTTTCATTTTACAGAAAAAGAAAAGGCTAAAGGCTCTGCTGGAGTGACTCCATTGACTCGTATGGCTTTCGTGGGCTTCAATTTGCAAAACAGACAGAAGAAGAGAAAACCCTTCCTCCACCTTCTCCCCTGCAATTCTTGAAAGTGACATCTGTGCAGTGCTGCAGGAAAGATTACACATCTTAGTCT
>VZTD01000747.1:1686153-1696153 GCA_013397725.1 Rhagologus leucostigma | reverse complement strand
CTGCTCTACTTAAAGCCTTCTGAAATCGTTCTTGAATTACGATGCATAATCTCTTGAAATTAAGTCAATTCAAATGTAAGTTTAATTTGGCACTTTCCACTTAACTGATTCGTAGTGTACAAAAAAAATGCTTCAGCTAAGTACTTAAGATGACATTTAATTGGTCCTGAGTATCACACTACTCTGTGTAAAAATCTCTGTAGTCTTTAAAAACTTTAATCACTTCCTTTCAGTCAGGGTTAGATTTCTTAGGTGTATAAAAGCTTTAAAGCGGGACCCACCAAGAAATTTATTCCAAACTCCACAGCTGTCCTCAGTGCTTCTTTTTACCTCTTGATAAGTAAAGAGTTTCTTGGTTGGAAAGAGTTTAAAAACTATCAGGGATGGTTGTTGCTGTTGTGTTTTTAGCTCTAATTAAATAAAGGCAGGGAAGCACCAGTAAATACGCAGCTGAAGGAAATAAGGAATTCTCATTGCTTCTGAGGAGACCTTTTTTAAACAGGGAAGAGGGTTAGCAGGCTCTTTTACTGCTTTCTGCTCATCCTGCACAGTTATAGCTCACTAGGCTGAAACTGGAGTATCAGACAGAGAAGTGGAAAGTTATCCAAAATTGCTCGCTTGTTTAAAAGTAATATATACATTATTGTTGGTCATTCCATGGCATTAGATCCTGCAGCCACATTTCAGTTAAGTGTTCTTCCATGGGCACGTTCTCTTTCTTGTTTCTTTTTTGGCAGCAGTGTTTCTTTCTAACAGTATTTTAGTGCTTAGATGGCAAGCTATATTTTATCCATATAATGTTTAATTTAATAAGGCAAAATGTGATTATTTGGATTAATTAGAGCATGTAAGAACTCTGCATGTATGCGCTTCTGATAGTCACTTTTAAACGCGTGCTTATATCTATTGATTTATAAATATATGAGGTATATTTATGCAGATTTGATATACTAGCAATGCGAGGCATTATAGATCATTTGCAAGAGTGTTGTAGTGTGAATTCACATTTAGGCAGTGAGCAGCATTCATTAAATGTCCGTGCTTCAGCTGTGTGCTTGCAGGGTGGTATTTTTTCCTGTAAGGCTTAGCTATTAAATCCATTGTAAAATACTGCAGAGTTGTATCTCAGCCTTTTTAAGTGATCACTTGACTCCAGTGACTGTTTGGTATGGAAGCTATAGTCAAAATATGTCTATTTAAAACAGATGTAGTCATTAGGAGGCCCTCCAAACTGTGCTTCTCAGCTTCTTCGAAGTCAAACTTCTAGGTCAAACCATCTCGTAGGCAGGTTCAGAGACAGATGATTATCCCTGTTTCCCCACTGCTGCATTGACGAGGGGCTAGTGCCATAAAAATAGGACTCATTACTTAGTAATCAGACAAGTTTGTTGCCATTCATGTTCCTCATTCTGTCTCATTCGTGCTATTTAAATGTGGAGCTAAAAATGAATATTAGTCCTTGCTTATCAATAGGCACGGTAAGGAATTTTATTGCCCTGAATGCTGCCCAGGGTTAGCTTTGGATGGCTGTTTGTTGCACCACATTGCAACAGCCTGGACAGAAGGCCACAGGGAAGGTCCTTGGGGCCACTGTGATCCCAGAGAAGCTGAATGCCAGTGCCCAGGGTGCATTTAACCATGGCACGATGAGCAGGAGGAGTTGGCTGTAATAATCTTCTGTGAGAGAGAGAAAGAGCAGAGCCTGAGCAGGGCCTTGCTAGTAACAGAAAAGATTGCTTTCCAGACTGCCCCAACCACGACCTCAGGATAGGGATTTCTGACTGACCCTGTGCCATGAAGCATTAAAAACGCAACAAAATGATCCACTGGGCTCTCACTTCTTGACCTCCCTGAGAGCGCAGAAGCTTTTCTAGCTCTCACTGAGAGAATGATATCATTTCTGTAGTTATCTTTACAGCTTTCAGACTGAGTTTCTCACCTGCTTAAAGAGAGCTGTGGCAACCACTATCATTTCTTCCAGTTATTTTCTTGTTTTATTCCTTGCGCTTCTGTCATTTGCTGATGGGCCAGCATAATGTAAAATTACCCATCTGATTCCGGTTGTCTTTTCCTAGTTTGTCATTTTGTTCAGATGTCCAACACACGGCCCCTCTTTAGGACTACGGGAGTTGCTGCCATTGTGTACAGAGAGTAGACAAAAAAAGGGACAGTTTTTCATGGGGAATGGACTCGGTACTCTATGAGCACAAAATGTCCTAGTCTCTCAGAACCTGTCACAGAAATCACCCCCTTCTCTAAGTGTCTGGCATCACAAGGGAACAAAAGCGGTAAATCTGGGTTTGGATATAGGTCTGGGTAGAGTTGTGTTATCTTCCCAAAGCATCTCTGTAGGAAAAGCTCTGCATGATACAAACAGGTGTTGCCACCTGCAAAGAGGAGGTTCAGGTGTGTTCCTGGTGCTACAGGGCAGGGTCTGAAGGGCATTCTCCATCACCAAGTAAAGCAAACGGTGTGTCTCGAGGCCAAAGCTACCGCTGCAGCAGAGTTTCAGTGGTGAAGCAATTTGGGTTGCATCCCTGTATTGAGTCTCGAGTTTGTCAGCGTCACCCTGCTGCCTGCGGGCTGTCCACATTAGAGTTATTCTGTGCTGCTGTAGCACGGAACATTGTGATCAGCCTCTGGACGCTCCTAAGTTAAGGCAGATCATCTTTTCCTCCTGAGAAACCTCCAGAACCCAGCTGCAGCCATAAAGCTGCTATCAAATGCAAGCTGGCCACAGTTCAGAATTGGGGCCAATATTTTTAACAGCATGAAATTTTGTTGCAGGCCCGCTGGAAGGATTTTGTATATGAAACGCTGAACTGGAGCAAAATCAAGACTGAAGTCCCCTGTATGGAAAAACAGGTGAAGAAAAGGTTGGTTATGTTTGAGAAGGGGGATGCATCTCTCATATGTATTACAGATAGAGGCTGATGACACTGATTTGGAAGAGGTGTATCTTTCTTTACTGTTGGCTTATGTTCACAAATGCATTATAACGTCACAATCTCTTTTGTCCGAGTTGGCACCAGTGGAACATACCGACCATCCCACTCTTATCAACATAATCAGAACATAACTTGATATTTTATGTTAGTAATTAAATCATAAGCTCTACCCACTTTGTATGGGCCTGAACTTCAACATGTACTTTCATACAGCCACTGGTGGCTCTTTGTTTGCATTACAGCAGCCTGAGAGTAAACGAAAGGCAAGATCCAAGATAGGAAGGCAAATTGGTTTTGCAAACATGGCAAAGAAAGTGTGTGAAACCAAATGCCAATATTAATGCAAGACATCTGCTCTCTGTTCCAGTTCTGAGCGAAGTAATCCAGTCCTAATTATACACTGCTGTGTCCTCTACCAGCTAAGGAGAATGGTACAGCCATTCTTAGTACTGGTGTATAAATTTCTTTTTGGATCTGATAGATACATGAGATGCAGGGGAGGCTTTTCATTTTTTGGCTGCCAGTTGCTTTGGGTAACACAAAGAGAGGGGAGGAGAAAGGTTGCAGCAGGAAAAGATCAAAATCTTCCAAAAAGGACTCTGCTCCTAGAATAAAAATTTTTCCTAGAGAACTTTCCCTGCAGACCTCAATCAATATTATTCTCATCTGAGTGCACATATTATTCATTAAGAAATATTGCCAAGATGTGCACTATAGTGTATGCCTTCATTAGAGCCTCCACCTGCCTGCTTTTACCAGAATATCTTCCCTAACTTTCATCTTCATTGAACTTGTTCCTGTCTTTGGATTCAGAGAGAAATCTTGTGATTTCACAGGACGGATTTATTTTAAAACAAGCACCAAAATATCCATCTCTTTGATTTGTGTATGTATTTTGTCATCTCACAAGAATATTGATTATTCTTCAATAATCTTGATTATTGAATCAAGAAGATTATCACCATTAGATTCAGATTGAACTGGATGCTGATGAATTCATGTGCAAAACACAGCCCAGTGCAACAGACCCTCCCTGACACGGGAATAGCTGGAATTCCTCTGTTGTGTGTTCAGCTGCCACACTATATCCTTTGTGTGCACCTACTGCTCTTGTGCCAGCAGCCATTTTCCTATGGAATCAACATTTTTAGATGATATGTTGTTAGAATGATGTTATGAAGACCTGGCAAACATCATCCATGCCAAGTAGAGGTAGAGGGAGCCACAAAACATAGGGGACACTGGCAGTGTCTCAGGGTATTGTTATCACAAAGCAACATGAGCCTGACATTGTATTTTATCCTTTTAATTCATGTGTTTCCATCTACAACTATTCTGTGTCAATTTTGCTTGGTCTCTTTAGTACAAGGCAGTGAAGAAAGAAACCATCTTATTGAAGAAGGGCACTGGGATTTTTGGACAATATGTTGTGGTCTAGCTCCATGGCTGGGACCCTGTGTGCTGCTGCAGTTTAAAGAAGAGCTGATAGTAAGAGATTACGAAAAGGCACCTCCATGGCTCTGTCTCTGTTCACCCATCTCACATTTGATTAGTCTCTGCTTGACATCAGGCTGGGAGCAATAAGCTCTGATCGTAACAGAGTATGTGGCAACAAGCCTGAGAGCTCCATGCGTCACTCCAGAACCAGACGCTGTCTCACCGGATTCCTCCCTGAAACAACTGAGGCAGACACACGGATGCCAGATTTGTCTTTCAGGTCTACCTGCTGCACCCACCAAGGTAAGGAATAAAAGGCAGGACTATCTGCAGGAGAACACTGCAGTAGCAGTGAACTTTGAAGTAGAGAAGAATATACAGAAAAGTCAATTGTTGATCCAGATGAAAGTGAGGGACGTTATAAAAACACTGTCACTAGAGTTTACTTGTAAGTTTGGGGGTGTTTTTGTTGTTGGGGTATGGGTGTTAAGGATTCTTTTCCACGTACTTTAAAGAATCTCCGCACAGGCACTGCTGTGTGAAGAGGTGGCAGAGTCAGAGTCCATGTGCTGATCTGCTCAGAAAGGTTGGGCTAAAGGTGCATTCCTGAACTTTCCTGAACTTCAGTTTGATATGGATTGAAATCTTACATCACTGTTGAGACCTGATGGACCACACGAGTGGAAGAACACATCTCACTTGAGCCAGGGAGAGTTTTGAGATGTGGACGGAGAAAGGAGGCTTCTATCGGGAAAGCATCTCCTCTGTTTATGCTTTTCCCAGGGAAATTCAGCCTGTCCCAGCTCCTAGTCTGGGCCTCCTCTAAAGCTGTTCACTTGAGTCCTTAGACCTGCCCTTTTCCCCCCCTGTATTGGTACCGGGGAGATGCTGGCAGATCTGCAGTGTGTCGCACCCAGCCTGATCCCCCAGCAGTTTATACCCATTCACAAAACCTTCCCGATGCCAATTTGTCGTGTAGAAAGAAACTTCATGGATTTCATTGCAGGTGAGCTGTTCTGGACATGAGAGGTGCAGAATCTGCCCATTAAACTTCTTATGAAACATGAAACAGACCAAAAATTTAGGTGTTGCTACTTTTAGTTTTGAAAAAAAAAAAAAAATCTTTTTAACTTTTTGCTATGGAGAGGAGCAGCAAAACTTCTGAATAACTAATTTATCCACTGTAAATTTCTCTAAAAGGTCATTACAAACTGTAAAGCCTAATGGCCTAAAGTTCCAGCCTTATAGCACAGTGGCAAAGAACTCATTCTCTAGAGGTTTTATTTCTGAAGCTTTGCCATTTTATTCTATCAAAGGAAATGCTGTATTTTTAATACACGATTTTCTTTTTTAAAGGACAGCCTACATGTATGAAAATATTTAACATTCATTTCACGCAAAACATAGTAACAGAACCGAGTGATTTATTTTCACAATGCATAGGCAGAGAAGTAGAGCAAGCCAGAGTTCAGAAATAATTGAGGTCTGTAGATCTCAGGTATGTATTTAAGTGGTCTTTTGAACTGCCACCCGTGTTCTGCGTGAACATAACTTTTCAGAGCACTTGTGATTTTCCTCCTTTACAGGGCTGCTGAATTGTGGTATGAGGTCAGGCCCATGGTCACTCTCTTTTGACACCAGCAAGGTAGGTGCAAGTGATTCTGAAATGGGCAAAAATACTGAGACGTTTTGTAGCTAATTTAGTACAGACCTGTGCAAATTGTCTCAGTTATTTGTGTGAATTCAAGAAATAAAACCCCTGTGTCAAACTGGCAGATAAAAGTCTCATCTGCTGAGAAATCTGACTTTGAAAACAACTGCTAAATTCACCATGTGCAGGGTTGTCTTTGGTACGGCCTGGTGCTGCTTCACTGTGGGATTCTGACTGGCACATGTGACTTAATCACCTTCACTTTTATTTTGAATTTTTCTTTTTAATCCTGTCAGCCGAAAGATAAAATAAAAAACATATTAACCTCCCTGATGAAGCTTTATAATTCCCAACACTGAAACATTAACCAAGTCCTTAATTAAGAGAGACTGAAAGTAGAAGAATGCTTTTATGTCATTAGCTGGTTTTTGCTCCAGTCATCTGCCTCATTCAAGCATAGGATAATATGAAACCTCACGGGTCTGCTAAAGGCTTGACTTAAGTATATTGCGGACTTTGCAATTTAATAAGAATGGGGCGTTGTTCTTAAGAAACTTCATTTTCTGTTGCTTGTGCTCGAGCAAAAAGGGAAAAAGTAAGAGCAGCTAGTGAGCAAGAGCCTCAAGTTAGACCCAGAGGTCTGAGCCCTAGCCCTTGCTGCACAAAGGTGTGTTTATTCCTGCGTGCCTCTTCCCTCACGCACCAGGAATAGCAGGAGTTAGTATTAGACGAGAAACTTTCCTAGGCAGAGCACAGCTGTTCTGTTTTTTCTGTAGTTCCTGCAGTACTGAGCGTGATGGCTTCTCAGAACTGCCTAGCCAGGGAGCGCGTGAGGCACCGTAACTGAACGCACACCAGTGTACATCAGTGATGAACTGGCACCTCAGCAACGGTGTTGTCTGGTCCTCCTCCAGCAGCGAGCTCTTTTAGTGCTTTGTTCCAGAGAACGGAGGGTTGGGTAGCTGAGGCTTATTCCCAGACACTGACCCGTGTCAAGTTTTCCCAGTAACTCGTTATGGGGCCGGTTGCCTACACGAATGCTTTTTACAGGAGTAATCTAGCTGTTCCTCTCTAGTGTCAAGGTACTGAAAAAAATGTGTGGTAAAATTCTTTGTGTGAGACTTTTAATCTACTGGCTGAAGGAGGCTCAAAAATTACTGAAACTTTCTCACTCCTCTGAAATTACTCACTGAGCAGATGTAATGGGAACACACGCAGGACAATGCTTCACCACACTAGAAAAAGTAATTTACGTAGAGTGGGGACCTTTACACTGGGGTTTGTCTCTTCACCTTATTAAAGCTGTAAACCTAAAAATCCCCATGACTGTAACTGCAGGATTGCAGCAGACTCTTCACAATGCAGGATGTGTGTTTTGGAATGGAATGTTTTGGTGGTTTCGGCATTATTCTTCTCCCCTCGTGTGACGCTTTCTCATGCTCCTACACATGTGTCCTCAACTCTCTCTGGCTTTTTCCCTCCAGGTCTCTTTCATGCCCAGTGACCCCACCTCTCTCGGCTCAAGTGCGAACATCACTTCTGAAGAACAATACCAAAGTCGGTCTCTGTTTCCTCAGTTTCTTCCTGTTCTACCCTTGGTATCCCAACAGTGACCTTGAGCTCCAGCACATGCAGACAAACGTCTGCCACTCAGTAAGTCTGTGTTAGATGAAACCACACCGTTCCTGTGGCAAGCTCAGAATTAAGGCTTAAGATTTGCATACCAAGATCCTGAAATTCTGGCTTTGCACCCAAAAGTCTCCTTGGCACAGTGAGAAAAGGAATGGGCTCTGGGACCAAAAGCACGCTCAGAAATGAGTTGATGCACGATGTTCTCCAGGGTCAGTATTATTCAAGTGTTGCTGTGTTCTTTCAAAGGAGAAAACAAAAAAAATGATTCATGGAGTTAGAAGGACCAAGTTCCTGTGGGTGCAGTATGTGCCACAGAGTGGATATTAAAAACCAGAGAATTAACAGGGTTTGTTGTGTTACAAAGCTGAAAGCATTTTTATCCTTATATGTGTGTACTCACGGAAAAACATACTGCACTAATGAAACACAACTTTATGTTCCCAGTCATATTTATTGTTTGTTGCCTTAGCTATGGGTTCGTTTGGTTTATTGTAGGGATGAAGAGGAGGCGCTTGTGGGGTTTTTGACCCCCTTGGCTATGGGAGATGTGTACAAGGTGTGCCTTAAAGAGAGTGGGGAGAGTTGCCAATCAGGCAAGTTCAATAATGGGTATCTTGGTAGGGGTGAACGTGAAGACGGGGAACTGAGGACGTGACAGTTCCCGTGAGATGATGTGCAGCACTCTCTCCCCTAAAATCTATCAAAAATTGTCTGGCTCCCCTCAAGGGGAACCAGACAGAAGAAAAGTCCAAAAAAAGGCAACATGGTGGGACCTAAATAAAAGCTAATAGATGAGCTGAGCTAATATTAGTTTCCTGATATATAAAGCCAAATGGATTAATGGATCAGCTCATGCATTGCCTAAGGAAACAAAAAGAAAATCTTCAATACTTCTCTGCACATTGAGGACATGAACAATAAAGGTCTTTAGAAAGTAAAAACCTAATTTGGGGGAATCAATTACTACTTCTTTTTTTCTTACCCTTTTTTTTTTTATTTAAAGGAAGTTCACAGAGAGGTAAAACTTGGGTAACACGCCAGCCAGAAGTCATGAGTCTCAGACACCACAATGATGGTCGATCTCGGTTTGCATCAGTCTTGCCCAGGCTCTTTTTAGCATTCCAGCTTCAGCTAATGGAAATCAAGCCCATTATGGTAAACGTAGGAAGCAAGTACATTAATAGTGGGCACCGACATTAATTCAAATGGTAAACAATTCAGAACTGTTCCCAGTACATACTAGATTATGTATCATTTTACCTGCTGCTTCAGAGGGCTACTCCTTTCACGGGTTTTTAAAGTACAGGAGATTGTCTGCCACAGAGTTTTCTGCTCTACTAAACTATTTTCAAATTCTGCTTTGCTCCCCATCAGTCCCATATACCTTTTTCTTTTAGGTTTTGGATGCGAGCACTTTCGCTCCAGAACTGACACCACCGCAATGCCAATCTGTTCCTTACATTAAAAACAGAGAGGCAGACGGGGCAAGTTTAGTAAAGGCAAGATGTGGGGAAAAATCTAAAGCGAAGGTAGAAAGAAAAATTGAGCTTATTTATACAGTAACACGTGTGTTAGAGTAATGCCTCCCTTCCTCGGCTATACGCTCCCCCATCTTCTCTCTCACACACGTATATACACACACACTTTAACTGTGCTTTTGTGTTTTGTCAGAATTAATGAGAAAAGTTCCCTTGCCCTAGGGGTAATTAGTGTCCTTGGAGTTAAATAAGCTAATACTTAGACACCTCTGGCACAGGCAATTATGTTTGTGTATTGAATAATTGATTCAAAGAGGGGGGGAAGGGGCTGCTAATCAGATCTGAGCATAATGAATTGATTTAATTAACAGGGGAATCTGAGGGTCCCTGGGAAATGTGTGCATTTATTCAGCAGCAGGAGAGAGTGCAAAGCACATAAATTGAGAGAGAGAGCGAGCGAGCGAGGCAGGCGGCAAGTGCTTTTGCTTTCAGTGATAGGTTCACATCTTTCCTCCCTCCCACCCCCCCTTCCTTTGAATATAATTTTAGATTTAGAGTGAAATCAAGAGAAAAGCACTTTAGAAGCCTGGAAAGCTCTTGCAGTAGCAACAGCAAAGGGGAGAGAGGTTGTGAGCGATCACACGCGATTACATTAAGACAATTTTTGACAGCGCAGGTTGGGGAAGGACGGAGCAGGGGGAGCAGCCCCCGATATTGGTCCTCCCTTACCTTTCTCCTCTACCCCACCCCTCCCTTCTTCTTTGATCCCTAAACTGGCACTCGAGCTGCAGCGGCGGGGCCGGGGGCGAGGCGGCTGGTGCAGCAGCCCGGCTCTAGCTCTCCGGCGCCCAGCG
>VZTD01000747.1:1652782-1685842 GCA_013397725.1 Rhagologus leucostigma | reverse complement strand
TGGCCTCAGCGTGTGTCCCCGCCGGGCCACCTCCGGTGGCTCCCGAGGCCGCGGGTGCCCGAACGCCGCCCCGCGCTCCCACTGCGGGCAGGGCGGCCCTGCATGCTTGTGTAAATGGCCACAGAACGTCCCTGTGTCGGGCTGGAGGGGGCTCCAACTCGGAAAAGTGGATGCCAGGCTCGAGAGACAAGTGGGAGATGCTCTCCTTCGCTGTTTTCTTTTCTTTTCTTTTTTCTTTTTTTTTTTTTATCCTCTACCTCTTTTCCCTCCCTTTCCCCTATTCTTTTGATCTGGAGTTTCTGCCTCAGAACGGGGGGAGTCCGCCCGCCGCGACACCGCCGAGTGGGACGGGGCACGAAGAGCAATCCCGGGCTGGCTTGTGCGAGCGGCCGTGTGGGAGGGGGCCGAAGCGCTGACAACCACAAGGTTAAATGCTCACTGCCCCAGAGAGGTGCGTGGGGAGGGAGCTCGCTGCACGCTCGTCACATGCCTCTGGGCCCTCGGAGAATCCCTCTCCCAGCATCTTTTTTCCCTCCAGTTTCTTGAAGCCCTCTGAAGTAAACTGATGTAGTGTTATTAATGGGGTCTGTAGTGCTCCAGTGGAAAGCGCGTGTGTTGGAGAAGAGTGAATGAACTTACCTAACTGGTCAGGGAGAGATAACAGTAGAAAGACTGTCTCTCATCCCTCGCCCCCTGTGCACTTAGGTAAAAAGGTTAAGTAATGACCGAGGAATTAAACACGGGTAATGTCTTACTGGTGTGTGGAACAAGGTTTGTGTTTCTCTCTGACCTCACTTTCAGGGGTGACCTGCATTGCGAGAGTCCCCTGAATTTTGCTCAGCTGCGGGAGGAAAAGGGAGGAAGGGCTCTTAACATCTCTATTAATACCCCTTAATAATAACAACCAAGTGATGTCTTCATCCCGGTGACTTCCTGTCAGGGGGTGCCTGCCAACCTGTGTCTGTTTCCCTGTGATTGACAGGCTGCCAGCGGGATGCCGCCTCCATTGCAGGGGCGAGAGGCACAGGTGAGCTGCGAGGAGAGACCGAGATCTGAAGAGGGTGTCCTAATAGGGGTGTTTGGGCTCTTTCAAGTGTCGCAGACACACTCGTTAAACAAAAGGAGCTCGGGGCCGGTGTGGTGGTGCCGCAAGGAAATGAAACTAGAACCGTTGATTATCCAGACAGTTCTCAACAGCCTCCTTCCAGGAGATTTCATGAGCGGCTGTATAAAAGGGAATAATGGTGGTGGATGAGGGAGGTAAAGAGGAAATTAGTGCGGGGTGCACTTAAAAAAGGAGCAAAGTAGGAAACAAACCCCTGATGAGAAGGATGTGAAGATCAGAGCAACAAGGTGCAATAATGCCTAGGAATCCCCTGTGCTGGAGTAGCTATGCTCGAGGAGAAATTATGGTCACTTTTAAAGGTGCACTGGAGAAATGGGGGATAGGAGGTGAGACTCAGAGAAGAAACTCTTTTTATGAAGAGGTCATTTTACCTTTGTAAGTTTCTTTCTGCCTGATTCAAATGGGCTCCACTTGCCCGCTCATCTGTGAATGTTAAAAGGGGATGCTGGACCTGCATAGGTTACAAATGGACTAAAATGTAAGCTTTTGCTAACTAAACCAATTCCTTTTGAAATCAAGCTTGAATGAGCTTGTTAATAAAAATGAGTCTGTTTTAGTCCCATAAATGGCCCTTTTCTTTTTCCTTTTATTTTTCTTTTTCCCAGAAGCCGGTCTGATTTTTACCATCTAAAAATCCCAGCGTTGTGGCTACTATCCAATTCTCCCCTTGATTTAAGAGGCTTTGCCATGTAGGGTTTTTCTTTGAGGGGTTTTCTTCTTTTGAGGTCTCTGGCAGCGTTGGGGGTATTCATAGTTATTACTGCACAGAGAAGGCAGGATTTCAGGATTACCTCTCCCAGAAGCCCCGGTGCATCACAAGGAGGACACTTGCTGCCTTGTAGGTATGTGCCCCTTGCTTTTGCATCTCTGAAGGCTACTTGGGAAGCTGGGCCATGGCCATTGGCCTCAGAGACAGCTGCCCACCCTTTCAGCTCGGGGCCTTAGGGGTGTGTGCCAGCCCCAGTGTGACACCAGGATGGCCCCAGCGGTGCGATAACTGCGGATTTGTGCTTCCACTCCACGTTTGTGAGCGAAAAGCTCCCTTGGCAAGCACGCTCTGTGGTGCCGAGAAGTAGTAGAGACTCAGTAATACTTTTCTGTGGGTCTTCACAGATATCATTGAGGATGAAGGGGCAGACTGAAAAAATAACAACAGTAATAATGTTTTTGACTTGATGTGTTGTGGCATCGCGTCAAGTTATGTCAGGGAGGTAACAGCATTTTGTATGTTTGAAGTGACATAATATAACTTGACTGATGCAACATGACTCGATATCAAAAAATACTGGTTCACAGTGGAACTTTGGCAGGTATCTTCCCCGAACAAATGTTAGGAACTGAGAGAAGAGGGACGAGAGGGGTGGGGGAGAGAAAGGTTGAGAGAGAAAAACTTCAAGGCTTGCATTTTAGTCAGCTCCACTGCGTAAATCACGGCAGAATTTGCTGTGGGCAAGCCAACCTACGCACCGTGCAGCACATTTATAAATCTCGAGATAATGAGAGTTAAGATATTTCTCAAATACATAAATGTTTTGATTGCAAAGACCAGATTTCTGCATAAAAAAGTAAACTGACATCAGGTAGCATGATTAATTCCAACAGATTGTGTTAATTGTAGTTGACTTAAATTGCTGTACAAATGTGTTGGGGGTTAGAAAACTTTTATTTTTAATTGTTCGTGTGTGAAATGAGTGAGCAGATAAAGTGTTTGAAAAAATCTGTTTGCACAGAGAGTAATCCAGCCTCTATGACATGATGGAGCAGTAAAGGAATAAAATGTACATTGATCTGGTACTGCGTATTTTTTCTTGAGTGCATTATGTCTGCTAGTTTGCTCTGCTGCAGAAGTCAGCTGTGACAGACAATGGCTAACTTCATTTTTATCAAAATCCTGCCTTTCTTGTAGTTACCAAATAGTGGAAGTTGAAATGTACCATATCTTTTGGGGTAAATCCGTCCTTTTTGAAGGTGACAGGGTTGAAAAGTACGCAGACAGAAAGATGGAACATTTTTGGAGTTCACCATTTTCTGATGGAGGCCAATAGTATATTGAAAGTATTAAAGTGCCTCAAATCTAGAAAAGCCTGTGGTTTTGTTAGTTTTTGCACGGATGCTTTTAACTATTAGACTTTAATCTTTGGGATAAAGTCCTCCTCCTTTTTAGCTTGTGACACTTCCTAAAAGAAAGTGATTATTTATGGTGGTTGCACTCTTACGCTAAAATACATATTCAACACTTGCAAACTAGTATCACTAGGAAACAGGAGTTGTTGGAAGCACTAGAAGAGAACAGTTCAATGTAAAATGATACATTTAACATCAAATATTCTCGAGGACTGTTAGGATTAAGTATTGTGAATGAAGGGGGAAGGAAAAGCCACTTCAGCTGGGGATAAGGAATCTAATTAAAAATCGGTATTAAGGATATATAACTTGAGCCCGCTATCATGCTCTTTAGAGTACCGTTGTATCAGTTGTAAAGGGGAGGAAGAAGTATCATTAAAGCAGAAATGAAATGTTTTCTCAGATTAAAAGACCGAGATGAGTGAAACGGTGTTGATCTTGGTAGCGAAGCTTCTGATCCCGCAATCCTTACGAGAGCCATTGGAAACAACAGATGACTTGTCTGAAAAAAAGATTGAGAGGTGCAGGACGAAGGATAAAAGATGTGGGCCCCCAACTTTTTATATTTGGGCATTGATGGCATTTCTGAAAAGTGGAGCAAACCTGTAAGGGCTTGTACCGCATTTCATTAGGTAAATTCATTTTAATATCGACCTAGTGAAAATGGAGCTGCCTTCTCTGGAGTACACCCTGAAACTAATACCGACATGTGAAAACAAACCCAAAATGTTTGTGCAGAAAATTAGTATCAAGTTTTAGGTCACCAGAGATGCGTGATATGTAGCTGGGAGCAGCGGGGCTGGTGTAACGCAGCCGGCATCAGCTGCGGAGAGTTCTGAGCCTCTGACCCGCCCGAGCTGCTGTGAGGTGTCAGACGAAATGCCCGCTCGCAGGGAGTAGAGCTGGAGCATCCCCCGTGCCCTGGCCCCGCAGAGGACAAAGAGGCGGCGGCGCAGGTGGCCCCGCGGCCGGCGGCACCTGGGCGGGGGCCGGGCGGGCTGCAGGTGGTGCTGCTGAGCCGGGAAGCTGCGCTCCGCCAGGAATCCCCGGCAGGAGCACGAGAGGGGGCCCTGCGAAACGCGTGCATTTATTCATTGCAAGTGTGCAAGGCTCACCAATTGAGAGGCAGAGGCAGCACTAGCCGGGCTTAGGTATTCTACCCGCTCTGAATATAATTTCGGATTTAGATTCAGCTTAAATCCAAAGGGAAAACACTTTATAAGGCTGAAAGCTGTGTAGTTGCAACAGCCGGGGTTATGAGCTATCAAAGGCAATTACATTAAAATAGATTATACTGTGTAAATTGAGCCATTTAGAAGGTGAGAACCAAAGAAACAGCTCTGATCCCCCTTCTTTCTAAATTGCAGTTTTAGTTCCTTGCAATTCTGAGGCACAAAAGTAGGTGAGACTGCTTTTGTATCTGCAAAGTGCTTTATTTCTGAGTGTAATTCTAACTGAGTGCAATCTAGGTTAAAAGCTGGACAACTGGGTAATTAGAGCTCACTTGCTGCTAAAGGACGATCAGCTGTACCGTAGCTCATTTGTGTTCCCAGAGACTTGTTCTCCTCTCCCCTGAGCGGAGGCTGCTGGAGAAGAAGCATCTGTGCCCGGACTTTTCTTGATTGCAGAGATGATGGTGCTGGACAAGGAGGACGGTAGGTGGGCTGAGATTGTGTAAGCCTGTGCTTGGTGTCTTCTGTGTGCTGCTAATGTAGAAATAAATAGTTTTGAAACAGATGTGCGCTGTGCATTTCAGAGTGCTCTGCTCTGAGCTTCTGATGTTTTTCTCTTGTGTAGGTAAAAGCATGCTTGCTCTTTATTTTTTTTTATCTCCTCTCTGACATGATCGGACAGCCAAGAAGGGTTTACTCCAGGCTCTGTTTGCTGAAGGACATAGCAGAAACAGCTTGATTTTTTTTTTTTTTAATATCTATGTAGATTTTTCTTTCTGCAAGTTACTCTAATATATCCATTTTAGCCTGTTTGTCTTAACAGCTTTTATTGTAAATCTAATTTTGAGATTTTCTTTCCTTTTCACTGAGTGCCATTTAGGTCTCTTTAATGTGCACCTTTAATATCTATTTCTCACAGCTTTTCTTCATAGCTATAAACATAATGACAATAAGCTAATAAGCTGCTGTGGCAAAAAGAAAAAAGCATTGGTTTATTCTAAGAATTAATGGTAGAAGTAGAGGTTCGTTTGGGAGGTAATTTCATGAATGAAGCTGAAGGAGAGCTTGACTTATTTTAGGACTTCACATATACTTATTTTTTTAAGCTGACTAGTCCTTATCAAGGATGCTTAAGGGGAACAAATTGATGTGAGGAATATCAGACAGTGTTAGTGAGTAGCCTGGATGACCTGATGCTATCTTTTGCACGTTGCCTACCAGGGTGTGCAACTTAACTGCTCAGTCATCAGTGGTTTCTGGGACGAAGGTGCTAAGTCCATTCACAACTTTTTAATTAAGGTTTGGGTTTTTTTTTCCTAAGGCTGCTTTTTGGCTTAGGTCATCCCTCATAGCTCGTACACTGAAAGCAAGGATTAAACCTGAGGCAGAGCAGAACGCTTCTGTAGCCATCCACATGGACTTCCATCGATGGTGCTGCCTCTTGCCAAGGACCTCCACCTTGGAGGCACTTTGTGCATGGAAAGTGGCAACTGCATCCTAACAGGCATTTCTACCTATTATATCCTTATTTCATTCCACCTCTATAAATGGATGAAGTGTGCCATGTAATAGATTTCCCTGATCTTTTAAAATTTATTTTAGAAATCTCTTTAAGTGTAAAAAAAAAAAGTCACAGCATAGGTTGTTGCCATGCAAAAGTAGGAGAAATTACTGAATATTTGTAAGACTGTAGACAGGAAACAGCTTTTCACTGGGAGCAAAAGAGCTTGGAGAAATTGGAAGTTGGGCATTTTGGCAGTAGCATTGATTTTACCTGAATATATGTATTGCTTTTTAAAATATTTATGAGAAAAATAACTTTTAATTCAAAGTCACTTACTTTCCTGTGTCGGGGTCATGCTAACCATGTTTTGTGACTAGTACTGAAAGCTGCTCAGTGCTATTAACTTGAAATTATATGATTTTTATTCCACAACCCATATCTGTCTTCTAGTATTTTAAAACTGAATTAGTACTGCACTGGAGAATAATTAGGAAGGCCGGACTATTGAAAGACCAGAAGTCTTCTACTAAAGTTTCTTTTCCCCCTCTCCCCTTTCCTTGCCTCACAAAAAAAGGGAATATTTTAGACCTAGCATTTTGAGGTCTTATGTCATCATAAGTTTGATTTCTAAAATTCTCAGTCTGGCATGTTCTTGCATGTAGAATTTGAATCTAGTTTCTGGGATGGCATGTGAGCTTTCGTTTCATGAAGCATTTGGGACAATGAAAAAATGTGGACTTTTCACAAAGACTTGACACCTTTAAAATATGAGACCAAGCAGAAGTGCATATTATCAGTGCCCTCTTGTATGTAGATTCAGTCAGATTTGGACTAAGAGTTGACCAATGTGAGATCAAAGTCTGTGTATAAGTCGTCGTGCCCTTCTGAATTTATTCCGTGCTAATTAAGTTGGCATCCCAAAACCGTGAAATAATCTTATGGGGGGGGGGGAAATAAATCACGGGCTTTATTTCTGTTAAGATCTCATAAGTTCCTTTGTTAACGCAGTAGAACTTTAAAAAAACATGGGTAGATGTGGAGCATCTGTTACACATCTTCTAGATCAGCTTTGCAGTTGACTGGCCTGTGGATAAAAGACACGCTAAGTGCTTGAGTATTGCTTATGCTGGGAAAACAAATGAAGCTAACAGGGTTTCAAAGGCTTTGAAGCAGTGTCACTCTCAGAGGTGTTCAGTTGTTTTCTTTGGCAATATAAGTTGAAGCAAGCTAGTTTACTTTATTAGAGGCATAAGGCTACTCTTGTAACCTTCCTCTGACTAAGATGAATTTGGCTGACTGACCTTATTTCTTTCTGGACCACACGTGTTGTGCCGGGTTTGAGTTTTTTGGGGGTTTTTTCCCCTCCTTAGGATTCATCTCTTTTAAAGGACGGCAGCATTTTCTGTATTTTGTTAAATCTCCCTTTTCAATTTGTGCCTCCCTGCAGAACTATGTTCTGCTATGATGGAGCAATGCAAATCAAGTAGAATAGCCCAAATTAATTCTTCACATTGGCGGCAGTATGATTGCCTGCATGGAATCAATAATGCATCATAGAGGGATCAAATTTTGGAGTATAATGTGTGAATAATGCTTGACACAAAACAAAAATTCAGTCATCATAATAGCAATTAGGAAAAAGCTGCAGCTTATCCCAGCTGTAATCTCTGCTAACAATGAAGCACAGCCTGGTAATCAGCATGTATGGTATGAAATGCACTAATAGAAATCACGGCTCTTTGTTATGTGTGTGTGGGGTGAAAGTTTCCTTTTCAGCTAACTTGTGCTGTGTTAACTAGACATAGCATCCTTCAACCAAATTGTGGAGTGTGTGTGCACTTGTAAAAACACTGATCAGCTGTGCGTTCATCCCGATGTTTGCGTAGACAGGAGCACCCCAAATCACGGATCCTTTGTGTTTTCGAGCAGAACTCTGATGAAACAGATCCCAAGAGTTGACTGAGTAAATAACACATCAGAGGACTCCACTAAACACGTACCTTGGTTTTATATAGAAAGAAAATTTCATCGTTTCTTCAAAAATGAAAAGAAAAACATGGATACTCAGTGGTTGTGTGCATTGGAGTTGGAGAATGGGTCTTAGGTTGATGGGAGGTATTTACGGCAATGAATATTAGGTAATTTGAAACTGGATTAGTAGCTGCAGTTGGGTTCCCTGTTGTGTGAGAGCCCACCTTACCCTGCACAGAAGGTAAAAAACTGCAGCATTTGGAATTAGAAAAGCCGAGAAATGGATTGTGTAATCGCAGTGACAGGAATTGTGCCACAGTGCCCTGGCCAGGACAGCAGAGCTGTGGGCTGGCTTCATAAGGGAGTATGCCAGCTGCCATATGGAGGTACCTATAAGTAGGTAGATGGATATGGAGAGACACCTATCTCCTGCAACACAGGTCCAAGCAATCCTGTTCTGTCGATAAAAATCATTATACACACAAAAATAAAGCAGGTACAAATTGTGCCACGTAGGAAGAAGAGCTGTTCTGCGTGCTGCTGGTATCTTTGGTTTTCCTCTGAGCGAACCTTTCTCAGGTGTACCTATTGAGGAGTCATGCAGAGAGAGAGAAGGGGAGATGGCATGGTGGCTTTTCCTCACTTGACATGGAATTTAACTTTTCTGTTGCCTACGATTCCTGAAGCGCTCTCTTTTTTCTCTTTTTATCTCCTGTGCCACTCTACCTCAGACCTTCTCCATGGTCCACTGCTGTCTAGCTTACCGTGTATGAAGAATCCCTGCACATCTTCCCAGACATCAGCTTATTCAAAGAATCATTGATAAAGGTCACCAAAGACCTTATTTTTGCCTACCTAGCTGAGTTACCTGTTGGTTTCTTGAGGGCTTGATCTTCACACATAGGGTTTTGGTGTGATTTTGGAGGTTTGGTCTGGCTTTAGTTCATGATACAGTGTCCTTTCGTGACTCAGAAGTACAGCAATGGATTAATATATTCATGAAGAAGAGATAAAAAGTTGTCAAAGAAGTAATCTGAATAAAATCGGAGGACATTCGGCAGCAGAACATGAGACTCGGTTTGGCCATAAAGGACCAAAAACCATTTGGACTGTTTCTCCAAAGCTGATCACGTGTGGAGCTAGAGGTAGTTCTTCCTAGAGATTCCCTCTGCCCCTGAAATGGCAAATATGGAAGCATGACAGAACCACGAGGTAGTAAAGTAATTGCCTAAACCTATTCAAGAAATTGAGGCTACTGCAGTTGGAGCACTGATAACCTAGATATCCATTTAAAGAAATCTTATCCTGTGGGAAGAAGAGGAGTGAAAGGAGGTAGCTGGCCTAAGAGGAGCAAACTGCTTTGTATAGGAGTATGGCAGGCAATGAAATAGTTCCTAGTGTTTGTTCAGACCAGATAGCTGAAGGATCTAGGTAGGATGTCATCATACTTCATTCCCAGATGCTGTTGACACGTAATAATTGTCTGGTTGACATAACAAGCATTGAAACAGTGTAAGGACATTTTTTAGCTTGGGGAATAGGGCAAAAGAAGCAGCTTGTTCTTGGAAATCAGTTTGCTCTAATTTTGGTTTAATGCAGTAGAAAGTATACTTGATACCCTGGCAGCAGAACATAATTTGTCTTCTTTGGAGTTAGTGTTAAATTTTATTATCTTTAATAAATACAACGTGAACATGTCAGCCTGTTTGTCATAGTCATTCCAAAAATGCTCTCTTATGGTAGAATCTTTGGAAAAATTCCTTTTAAGAGCAGTGCATTATTAATAAAGTAATCCATTAGGTCTGGTGATAAAGGGTCACAGCAGAGTCTGAAATATGTTTCTTAAATGGTTAAGAAATTTATCATGGTTGGAGGATTAATTGATTTCATTTGGAGGCTTTCTTAAGGTTTTCAGGCATTGTGTTTAGAGATGGTTTTATTCTCTTTGGTAATGTGCTTGCTGCTCAAAGTTTTGCTTCGCTGTCATTAGCATGAACTATTACATTTCTGCTAAAGGCAAACTGTTCTTTTAGCATTATGACTGATTGCATCTGCGAGGAGTCCTACTTAGGTAAAGAATATGAAAGTTTATGGCAAATAAGGTATTTTACTTGAAATCAATTCAAAATCAGAATAATGGTATCAAGCAGTAAGTGTTGCAGTATAAGAATAAAGACGGCACTGCAGATGCTGCTAAATGCTGAACTATAAAACTCTAATGGGTCTATATCTTTTAAAAATTGGACAGAATTGTCATCATTTAGAATACACAGACATTGTTTTAAACCGTATAGAAATCACTGCCCCCAACTTCAATAATGTGCGTAACTGTTGCCAGGGAATGATTTATTCAGTGAATGTAGCTCCTATTCACTGAAGACTTGGGGGTGGAGGGAAGGGCGTTTTAAAATGAAAGTTGTTCACTATTAGATTAACATAATTAAACCTATAGATGGTCTGAGAAAAATTCACCACAGCTACTGTTTTTTTAGTTCTCTGTGTGTTTGTGTTTTCTCTGTCCTCCAATGGGATGACTCCCAAAGCCCAAGTTTCCAAGCACGATGTGGGGTGCTATCCCTGCAAACAGATGCTCAACTCTCCAGTGAATATTCTTGCAAACTGCTTTCTACTAACACTGAGTATCAAAGCAGATAATGGATGCTCTTGTCCAAATTTAGAGGGTTTTTAAATTTCATTGAATATTTTCAAATTCTTTACGCCAACGTTCAGAGTTCCTTGTGTGCTAATCAAACTCTGAAAGGGTGATTTGGGCAGTGAAAGTATTATTTGCCTTCTTTTTAAACTACTGATATCAACAGTTCTAGTTTCTCTTAAAGAAAAAGTGGATGATTGTTGCATATTCATGACTGAGCTGCAGAGAACTTGGACCAGAATTAAACAATTAACCCTCTCGCCAGTGCAAACATCCATTTGAGTAGAAGCCAGGGATGTTCCTACTTGGTTTATTATGGATGTGAGATATAGAAATGTATTCCGGAGGACTGTGTTTCTAATAAATAAAAAGGCATAATGAGAATGTAACTGGGAAGGAAGACAAAAGCAGCCATGCTTTAAATTGTTAATGATGGTGCCAGTGGCTGCAGCTTTACCACAGCTGTTTAAATTGATCAGCTAGTGAAAATGTTTTGTTTTGGCATTTTCCCTGCATGTGCAACTCTTTCGAGGGGACTTCTGGAAGGTTTTCAAAGGGGAATCATGATCTTTTTTTAAACTAGGCTTAGAGCACCACAGTTCCCAGTATTTTGGAATCCAGTATTTAAGGATGCAGTTCAGTTTTTCTTTTGTAAAGTTTTTGGCTGATGAGCCATTATTTCCCCTAGATTTCCTTTACCACTTTTTTTCAAATTTACTTTTCTTTCGCCTCCACAAATACTGCAAATTACTCACTACCCATAAAAGCTGAGGCAACAGCATACTTCCTAGCTGTCCTTTTTTTTTTCCCCATCTCTATTTTACTGATGCTACTGAGCTTGATCAGAAAAGCAGAAAGAGGCTATGTCGATTTGCAATGCATCTTTTGGTCAAGCATCCAGTGTGAAATTGTTCTGTAAAATGTACTTTTTCAGAGGGAACTCACTCCTAATTTATTTCCTGGTTGGCTCCACCTTGCAGCTGAAGTGGGTTAACCAATACCTCTTTATCGCTTGTATCCTTTCCTTCTGTTCCAGAGAAATGAGTATATGTTTCAAAAGGGTGCAATCTCTTCAAGGCAGGTAGGGAGGAGAAGACTGGACTTTCTGTGTGTTGACAAGTGACATGGTAGAGATGTTTGGGCAGAGGACCGGCTTGAGCTGGTGAGCCTTGGTGTCTTTTACAGAACACCTCCTGCCTTGAGCTCATGAGCAGACCTCGCGTGAAGCCTCTTCCTGGCACTCTTGGTGGCAGGTGACTCCTGGACAGGCCGTGCCTTAGATAGTGTTGAGCAGCCAGGTTTCTGCATTAATGTACTTGCAGTGAGGGTGGGTACTGAACATTATTCAGAATCCATTATATATTTATCCTTATACTCCTTTGTGGAAAATGATTTCTGTAAGTACCCTGTTACGGTTATGAAAGCCTAAATAAGCATCAGTCTCAAACCCTTTGACCTGTCTGCACAGAATGGAGATCTGTTTTGAAAAGGACTCCTTTATATCTGTTTTTACTCCATGCCCTTCCATTCATTTGCCTATACAAAGCAATAAAGGGTAAAACTAAAGTAACATAAATTGGTCTGTCTTCCTGAATCCATGTCTCGCTAATGTACCCAGATTAACTCAACTGTAAATTGTCTCCTTTGGATGTCGTGTCTTGCTAAAAGTTTCCTATATGATTCATGATTTGGATTGCTTTTAACAGCTATTGGCTAAGCAATATGGTAAATGTACAAGGTGATGCAATTGGCATTAGTGAGAGGATGCACAGGAGCATGTAATGCAGTCAATACTACATTAACTACTGATGCCCAATTACAGAAACTGGAAGAGTGGCTTTTAGGAGCATTAGGACTTGCAGAAGAGCTGAGATCACCTGCCGCTCCTTGCCTAAAAGCTTCACCCTTTCCGCGCTGGGATCAAAGCAAACATTTAGTTGCTCTTTTGTCATGTATAACAACGAAGGTATTTCCCCCCCCTTTTTTTTTTTCCAAAAAGTGTCACACTGATGCTTTTAGCACATGTAAAATCCTATCTCCATATTTCAAGAGTCTACTTCCATCTCCTGGGGCAAGACTTTATTTGAATAAAAACTCTTTAACCACCTCTGCATTTATTGTTTCTCTGAAGCTTACTATTACAGCTGGTTTTTCTTTTAAAGAAATACTAAGTGATATTTAGTGTCCTATTTCAGTGTGCCAGACTGGGCTCCCCTTTGCTCCCCCCAGCTTCTTCCCTTTTCTGATCTGTATACGATTGTTTGTCACCTCATCTGGCTCCAAGTCTCTAAAAAGTGTTTTAAAATACAACCAGATACCACACAAAACAGGATATTTGAGTGCGCAACCTCTCTGCAGTCCACATTCAGATTAAGCACACATTGTTTCCACCACTGCTTTTAAACCCATTTGCAGTAGATGGCAAAGGACCACATTACACTAAAAGACAGTGCATACTTTCAGATTGAGCTGTGTGATCACAGCTTCTAAATCTGTTTTAAAAATAATGAGCAATGTCACTGCTGCATGGCAAAGCTAGCAACCCACAAAGTTCCTCTGGACTTGGAGCAAGATGGGAAATTAAGCAGCTCTAAGAACAGAGAAATATTTTAGTATAAAAGACAGCTGGCAGGTGGCTTATTGCTCTTGTTGCAGCATTTGTCTTTACTTCCAGCTATGATACTTGGCATATCACTGCTGCTTTTAATCCTCAAAGCATTTTGCCAGTACTGAGGAATGTGTGCACCCCAAGTGCACATCCCCTGGAACTAAGGCCTGGATATCTGGGGGGTGTGCCTGACCCCCATGAGGCATGGGTGGGCTTCTGTGCTTTACCTGTCCCTGGGTTGTTCCTCTCTGCTGGGCCTGGGTCCCACCTTGCCTGCTGTCCCACGCTGGGTTAGGAGGCCAGACATCTGCAGAAGAAGGGAGAAATAACTTCTGGATCTCCTGGGGAGGATAGAACGCTATTGAAACAATTGCTCTCCTTAACTGTTTCGGGGGCAGGTTTATTGATCCCCTCTCAACTGGCAATTTTAATTTTGGGGGGTTTTTATCCCTGAGGTCCAGTCCGAGCAATTGCAAATTGCTGAAGAAAAGCCTTCGCTAGCTTATCTTCCTGCCGTAATTATGAGCATTGGTCACGTTCCCCTCCTAGTCCTGCCACGATTGTGAGTGTCCGTCTCGTCCGCCTCTGCCATTTCACGGGGGCAGCAGAAAAAACGGGGTAAGACTGCGCTGCAAAACATCCTGACACTCTACGGGCATTTCCTCAGCGGCGGTTTTTTTTGATAGATGGTGTCCTAATTTCTCAGCCAGCCGCTGTGGTGGTTGCCCACGTGTTTGCTCCGAAGCCCCCCGGAGCTGCGGCCCGTACCTGGGTGCTGGGCCGGCCCGGGGTGTTTGCTGCGGCCGGGGCCGGGAGGGGCGGGGGCAGAGGAGGAGCCTGTTATTTTTAAGTCTGACTGTTGCTTTCAGGTGCCGATCGATGCTCTTTTGAACGTCTGGGGGAGGAGAGCAGAAGGTGACCTGCTGGTTTTCCCCTCGCACTAATGTGTTTAAAAGGTGGCACCAGCAGTGGGGGCGTGGGGGAACTTGGCTGAGCTGTGCCTTCAGCGCGCTGGAAACGCAGACGAGTATCCTGAGCTTGATGCACTTTCCAAGCTGTACAAACAACGTTTGAAAAGTCTGAAGTACCCAGCAGGGCAAGTCAAAACGTCCTTGAGCAACTTTGTATTTAGACAGTGTTTTCTCTTTGCCTTTGATCAGGAGGGAACAGATGTGTCTCCTCTCATGTGTGTGTTTGTGCACACCCCCTGATGTACACGCATTCCCTGTCCTTGTGCAGGGGCTGCAGTGTTTAGGGTACGCTGCTGTTCCTCTTTGTTCTTTCTTATTACTGTTGTTCTGTTGCTTTTTATTGTTGTTGTTTTTCCGAGGATTCTAAGTTGGAATTTAGAGAGGTCAGACTAAACAAGGTTTTAACTTACTCTCGCTCATTTCCTTATCTCTCTTTAACTTGGATAGAGTGGAAAAAGAATATATATATAGTAATGCTCCCTTTAAAAAAAAAAAAAAAGAAAAAAAAGTATGCATATATATAATCGATTCCTTGACTGGTTTTTTGAGGGGCAGGTTTTGAGCATTTGGTCTAAGTGGGCTGCTCAGTGAAATTTGTACATTCATAAAATAGCTGATTGAAAAGCAATATTTCAGATAAATACAAGCCAGCGATCTATCAGCAGTTGTAATAAAAGCTGGGCTTCAGGCTGTGATTTTATTTTGAAATAATAAGAATTGCTTTATTCTTTTTACTTGAGTTACCATGGTAATTCTGTCGTGTAGCAGTGTTATATTGATTTAGAAAGTGGACAGTAATATTTCTTTTGTGTTATTCTGTTTCTAGGGGTTGATTTCTAATTTCCACTTGGAGATTACTTTTATAAATTTCTTAAGTCCTTCCACTTTTTTCTCTAGCAGTGTAATTTTCCTCTCACACATTGCTATTTTCTGAGCTTATTGGTTTGCTCTTATTTTAAATTAAACTTGCTGGTTTCAAATATTGAAATGACATCTTTGTCTGTGTCTGTACTTTGGTTTAGCAAAATATTACAGTCTGCTGTTTTATGCTTAATAATTTAAGGGAAGCTTTATGTCTTCCATCAGTGGTTGTTGGTAACTCATGACTAACCCAACACAGAGCTCAAACCTCTGACATTTTAATACCGTGTAATGGTGCTTCCACCCTGCACACCGTTTGGGTTTTTCTTTAATCTGCCTTGTGTGTGTGCTAAAAAGAATGCCAATTAAATTCTGAAGAGATCAGGAGGAGTTTTTGGGTGGAGCTGGCTCTTGGCCACTTTAGGTCTCTGTCATGCTTGAGAGAACCATTGGTTTTATCTATGGCACAGGTACCGTTCCTGGCTGCCCATATTTCTCTTGCAATTAAGAAGCTTCAAGTTTTCTAGAAGCAAAATTTTGACTTGCAGAAGTGCTTGTACACACTCAGTGGCTGGCAAAAAGTAACAAACTCCTTTAGCTCTGTACAGAATTGTTATATAAGGTTTTTCCAACCATTCTGATTGTGTGCTACCTTAGCTATGGAGCACTGCTCTTGGATTGCTGCTGCTTTAAGAAATTATAGTCTAAACAGGATGTGACTGTTCCTTGTGGCATCTCTTTCTTTTTTCGTGAATGAGAAATAATGTTTCTATTCTGAACCTGGGAGAAGAGGGGAAATGAACCTCAAGTGTCACAGTCTTCAGGAGCAGTATTTTAGATCCTGAAAGCAAAGCCATGAAGTCTGCTTTCCAACACGAGTCATTCAGATGACCTTTTAGTAGAGGGTGGGATACCTACTTTGTGAGCAGTAAGGACGGATTTCCTGATGGTATAAAACCACCACTGATAGGTTTTGTGGTGCAAGAAACCGATGGGAGGGGGACCGAAGTCTTGTGCTGTTGCCCCTTGATTTCATTCCTATATGAAGCTCACAACAGTAAGAAAAGGAGCCCAGGAACCCCAGTTGATCTCTTCAGGGATCACTGGAACATCTACAAGCAGGAATTACCACCAGCTGGAAAGGGCAGAAGACAAGAAAAAGGGTGGCTTGGACAGATGGTGGTTGACCTCAGAAGGACTGAGGTGTGAAGTGGCTGGTAAAAGGCAAATGCAATCCTGGAATAAATTGAGTAAGAAACTGCTGGTAATCATTCCTGTTAATAGTGCCGGAGAGAGGCACTGGTAGACCTTGTCTACTATGGGTAACTGGCAGATCCCTCATGCTAAGGGACAGTAAATCCATGTGGAAGTAGGGGCAGAAGGATGCTCATGAAGAGCAATCTGTGCTTCAACTCATCTGCCTTTGCAAAATGAAGGCTTACTGGTCTGGATAAGCAGTCTGGGAAGGGAAACACCAGGGATGAAGGAAAATGGACTTTTTACCCCAAAATATTAGAATAAGTAGTTGGAAATGGCTAAGAATGTTTCTAGGCTAGCAGTTTAAAAGCTTCTGGGCTTCTGGTCTCTAGATCCGCTGTCCTCAGAGGATAGTGGAGGCATGAAGCTGACTTGCTTGGGTTAGAGAAAGGAATGGTGCAATAGCCTCTGGCTGTAGGAGGTGGGACTCACTAGTCCTTCTCATCAGTCCATGTTGAGGCATTTATGTCACAGCCTGTGAAGTTCTGTCAGTGTTTCCATAAAAGCCCCGTATTTTCATGAACATTCATTTATGGCGAAAGTCTGCATGTAAGATCCTGCCTGAGGTTACCTTTTTCTTCCCTATTAAAATTTTATAAACCTGTCACTTGGCTGGGAATTTTAGTTTTCTGTGAAAGTAAAATAGAAGGGGGGCCCTGATGGGGAAGCATAGAGGTTATAGTGTCATTTTCTTCCTCAGTGCTCCCTGTAAAAATAAATAAATAAGTGAAAAGGCACAAGCTACAACCTTACGGGTGAGCTCCTTGATGAGAATGGCAAAAGCCATGTCTGCAGGTTCTGAACTTCTTTTCAGTGATGTGATTTGGTTTGATCCGAGTGTGAAAATGCGTAAGCAGCTGCTTCTCCCAGAAGTCTCCCCTAGCTTTTCTGTGTGCAGGTGTTGCCTGTGCTGTTCAGCTTGAGAGCAGTGATCCACAAACTTTAAAACCTTCAAATAGGTCCTGACCTGTGAGGCTGTAATGGCCCTCGGAGCCTTTACGGCCCATCAGATGATGTCTGTTACACATTAGTCTGTAATAGCTCCAGAATAAATAACTTTTTTTTTTTTTTTTTAAATCAGTAATTATATCTCTCCACAGTGGAGCGCAGTGGCTCCTCGTACTAAAGCACAGTTTTAAAGTAATGCAACAAGAGACTGTTTAATGTCTCTGACAAGTCTCGGTGCTGAGCACAGGTCCTCTCTTTTCTTTCTTAGGCATTTTCTTTCTCATTCCTTACTCGTATTGCAGCAAATCCATGCTACCAGGAGCTGGCATCTCACCCCAGATTCTCTGTGATGTGGTAAACAAATACCTCATCCTATGGGTCTCCTCAAAATAATGATCTGGTGTTTCCCCATCACAGTTGCTTTTCAGGAAGACCTTCGGCTGATAATTTGCAATCTTCTTAGTAAGGCTCTGTGCTCAAGAGAGCAATCTTGCCATGGTGGGAAAAAGGACTAGATGATTTAATGAACGTTTTTTATAATCATTTCACTCTGTATCTGATCTTTTTCTGGGATACAGTGCTGCCTGCATCCTAAGTTGGGATTTGGTTTTGCCACCCCCTACCTAAAATGTATTTTCTTTCCCTATGGTTCGTTCAATTATAACTCTAGGATATATCTTCTGGGACTGAGTAATTGGCTAGGTCAGAAGTAATCTTTATTTTCACTAGAGAGATGTTTACAAACTGATGCTGTAGTATCTCTTTAAAACCCACTGAGAATCTGATTAAAGGCCTGAGGATCTTCTGCAAAGATTGCCTGCTCCCAGTTGACTTGAAAGGGTCAGCATGCTGTCACAGTTTCGACGACTAAGAATTAACTTAAGGCTGATTCAAATGCTACTCTCTGTGTACAGCATTGATTGGACTGCTTTCAGATGGCAAGAGGTAACTTTATCCTGCAGCATGTGTGAACTCCATTTAGTTAAATAGGGAAGCTGAATGAATATGCTCGCTTGTGGCATGGGAGCTCAAAGGTGAACACGTTCTACCCCTTCTGCCCTGAATTAAATACTTTGGGGAGGATGGGAGAGAAACGTAATTCTTGTGGTAGCATACTTGGGATACTGACTGCTGCAGCTGTTCTTCAGCAAGTGCAGCTCCTAAGTATCGCATAATCTCTCCTTCTCTTCCCCTATGCACAGTCTACCCCGTGGGCTTGACCATAATGGGATGGGATTGCTTGTAGTGGAAATGGCAGCAGAGTGCTCTTCTGAATGGGAAAATAAACCCCAGACCAAATAAAATGAGCTTGGTGCAGCATTATCACTGCTCCTTTTTCAGGAATTGAAGATTTTTAACCTGGTTTCATGTGAGCATCAGTGTCCAAAGGCATCGTGCATTAATGTGGGAATGACATTAATGGTGCTGACTCACACAGGGCTGTGGGGTTTGTGGTGTCACGCTTGCAGTTGCTAGCCTTGGAGCAGCTTTTAAAAAGGTCCTGCTGAATGCAGCTGCCTCACACAGTGATGGGCTCAGTGGGAAGCAGTGCCAGGCTGCAGACTGGTGTATTCCTGCTCCATCAGGGTCTGGACCAAAGCAGGCACTGCTGCTGCTCCTGCTGCAGCAGAGCCCATCATGTGGGAGTTCTGCTGAGCAGCTTATGGAAAGAAACTGGGCTGGGCTGAGGTGTGCTCCTGACTCCTGTCAGCCTCCTCACCAAGCCAGTGGCTCCTGGAAATGACGGAGCATCCAGGGAAGGTGCCCCACCAGCATTAAATCTTCAGCCAGGACACAGGGGCCAGCTGGTGTAAGTCGGTGAGCATCTTGCTGAAGGTGGGGATTGCTGACTTCCTGCCTCCTGTGATGTCTGGTACACTGAAGACCTTTCTGGTGACAGTCACAGCACTGAGGCCCTTCTTGGGCTTTGATAGAGACATCAATGCTGTTCCCAGCTAAACAACCTCTAGGGTTTGGTGCACCTGTGTTAAAGAGATCAGATTTCCCTGAGCAAATTCTTAAGGATTCTTCTGGGTTGTCTTGGAGTGAGTGCAAGTGGCTGTAAGCCAGTATCATAGGCTAAACTAAAACCTTGGTGGTTTTTGGTTTTGGGGGGTTTTTTGCTTTTTTTTTTCTTGCAGCTCTTGTAACAAATCCAGGAGGAAGAGATGCTGGAAATGCTGACAGGCTCTGAGTTAGAGCAAGCAGAGAGGCCATGCTGCAGTAATGTACTGCTCAGCTTTAATTGTGCCCAGTGCAATTTCTGTGTTCCCCATGGGCACTTGGCCACGCTTGCGTCCAGAGCTGCAATTTGCCAGTGGTCACTCTCAGAAGAAAAATATGTGCTGGCGGGATCCTCAGCGAGCTGATGGCGGCAACAGCTGCACCAGCCAAGGTGGAGGAAAAGAGAATGATTTTGATGTCTCCTGTAGGTGACCAGCCATGAAGTCAGACAGTTTCCATCTGCAAGACTTGAAAGATGACACTGGAGACCGACAGTCATGTCCTCACTTCACATCCACTCCCAGGCTGGAGGGGCTGGTGCCTTGTGGTCACTGTAGTTTAGTTGTGGCATGTTTCATTGTACACAACTGAATCCATTTTCTGTACAGTAAACAAAGCTCTGATTGCCTCTTGAGACAAATATTTTGACCATCTTTTGTCACTATAAACTTTCTACCAAATTAAACAGTGCATTAAGGAGCTGTGGACATGCTGCAGTAAGCCCCATGCTATACTTGATGGATACTCAGTGTTTGCTTCTGCTTCCTTTCACCCTGTCTTCTTTCTGCTCAGGGTGGTTGGCTCCTTCCTCATCACTGCACGAGCTCCAAGTGTTTTAGTCTCAAATGATGATTTGTTTCCCACCCTACTCCCATCCCAAGCAGATAGATAAAAATTTGACAACAACAAATCCCTTGCCAAATCCTGAACTGTACTTAGGGTTTCTCTGTGTGTGCTGTTCTCATTCAGCTTGTGAGCTTGCAGCACTGACTCTCCAAAGAATGCTCCTTCATGATGCTTAATCCAAGAAAGCAAACATTTCTTGGTCTTGGCTCAAGTTTCTATCAGATCTACAGAACAAGTCAGTTGTGAAGATCATTGCGCTGGTCCCTGCTACAAGGGAGGGTCATGAGCGTTGTTACAGTACCAGCTGTGAACAGTGTGACAAGTCTCATTTTGTTTCAGTTAAATGAATACTCTTCAAATGGTATTAACCTAGTTAAAATTTTGCTTATCAAAGCAAGATCTGTAAAGCAAGCCAGGTAAGTGCCTATTACTGTTTGAAGTTGTATGAGAATGCAGGAGGAGGAGTTGATTTTGAACTTTCCTCACGCTGCATATCATGATCAAGCGCTTGAGGCAACTTTAACATCTGAATGATTTCGTCATTACAGAAGTAGTGTTGATAGCAGGGCTGTGTTTACTCAGCATTTCCCTGCCAGCTCTCAGAGCACTCCTTCCACTTAAGTGTTTACCCTTGAGTTCAGGAGAGATGCCTACCCAGTGAAGGAAAGGTCTTGCACATCCTGTGGATGCTGAATGGCAGGATTTTCATGAAATGAATGCTGAAAATGCTTTCTATGTCCTGGAAGAAATCCCTGAGACATCATGTAGGAAGAAAAACCCAACAGGGCTTGATCCTGCTCGTGTTTTTATTTTTTTGGTACTCTGCTGTGTAGGTTGGTGTATGCCTAGAGAAGAGCAAGAAAGAGCCTCTAAGTAAGAATGTTTGAATTAAGCATCAAGAAAAAGGTTGAGAAGTGCAACAACAGTACAGTAACTTTTGCAAAATAGCAGCATTTTGGTAATCTGTGGTGGAATGAAATTCAGGGCTCCAGATCTCAGGTGTGAATGCTACATGCTGAATTGCAAAAAAAACATGTAAATTCATGTGATTCTTGCCTCAGTACCTGACCCAAGGGCAGGTCAGCATGGGTGCTGGCTGTCAGCCTGTTTCCGCTTTACTTTGGGAGTAAGATTTTGTGTTACACTGCGTCAAATGCTAATCTGGCTGTGCTTTTTGCATCACTCATGCAATTTGTCGTCCTCACCTCCCCCCTTGCTTGGTTTACTCTGCTATATACTATGTATTATGGCAAAGTGCTTTTCCTCTAAAACAGGGAAAACCAATTTGGGAACAATGCACAAACCAAATAAGGCACATGGCGATGTTTTAAAAATACTAGCAAAGAGATATACAACAAAGCACATAAGTATCTTTGGAAATGTGGAAGCAAACGGGATCTCTGTGTTTGGGAGGAGGTAAGTGCAGTCACCAAGGAGAAGGGCATGCATGAGTTTAAACCAGGACGTGCTGGGAGTTTTGTGAGTTTCTGGTATTACTGGCTCCAAGTCAGAAGAGCTGATGCAGAGGCAAACAGAGGCCGTGTGGAACCTCCCATTTTTAAAATATACACAGAAGAATATTTCTAACTACTTAAGGGTTTGTCTACATTTGGTCTTTATTTTACATGATGACTGATCACTAGTATTAAGTCTTCTCATGAGTCTCATGAGGTTTGGCTGGTTTTGCACAGGGTGCCTCATAGGAACTGGATCCAGTGAGAGAACTGGGAGGTGGTGGGTATAGCATTTCTCCTCTTTGTGCCACGGTCCCGTGCAGAGGGCTCAGAAGGGTGGTTGGTTCAGTGCATGGCTGGCGGGCATGGTTCGGTGTGTGGAATGAAGAGAGGAAGTGCAGGGACCTTCCCAAGCGCTGTGGCTGAGCCTGTTTGTCCCTGTGCCGGCTGTGGTGCAAACCTGGAGGTGCAGCCATTTGCCTTCTGCATCTGAGGAGCCCTTTCTGCTTTATACCTTCATCTTCACAGCTTCTCTCAGACATCCGTGTGGCTCTGTACTCATCCTGCCTCTTCAGAAGATAGAAATCTTCATTTCTCCCTCCATTTCTGAAGAGCTGAGATTCTTGAGTCCTTGAATCATTTGACTTGCCCTCTGCTATGCTGCCTTTGCCGCATCCCTTTTATATAATCACCGCAGCTCACAGTATTCTGTAATACAGCCCCAGTCCTCTCTCTAATAGACTGCTATGATGTCCATGACTTACATCCCTGAATTTTCATTACTGCTACAAAGACTTTTATGCACTTTAAAAGGGAACAGATGGATTCTTCCCTATTTTGGAAGAGATCATTCGTGCCTGTCCACCTTCTCAAGTTCACCTATTTTCATTACTTTAACTTAAAATGATTTGTGGAGCCTTCTGAGCTCTCAAAATTAAACTGGAGCCTGAATAAGATTTGAACCTAGATTTCCCTCATCTAACCTAAAGTAGATGATAGCTTCAAGGGAGGACCTAGAGAATAGTTCATTTTGGTTATAGTTCAAAACAGTAGTCAGTCTGTTCTTTCCCACTGAGCTCTTTCAGAGTTGTTCCAAGGAAGCTCACAAAGAGCCCTTCTGAGATTGAAGTGGGAACAAAGTGCTAATTGTTAAATTATCTTTTATCCCCCCCAAAACCTAAGGAAAATCATCTGAAGGATGTTAGTTGCATACAGAGTATTTCTGTCTCTATCCAGTGTTAAGTAGTCTGTTTTAGAAAACCTTTATGTTTTGTTCTTTGCAGCTCTCAATAGGCTTTTGCTCTCAAACAATATGGACTCTAGCAGGTGGCATTTTTGGCAAATGACCTCTTCTCAATACCAGGACGTTCAGATGTTGGCCTTTCTCATCTTTTTCAGAACTGCTAAAATAGGAGGTGAAGGGCAAAAGTACTGCCAATAGGGTGAAGATGCACTGAGATCTTAGGCCGGAAGAAAATCAAAATATTGGTTTCCAAGGAACTGCGTTGCTGGTGGAGAGTGTGGTGTGATAGCTGGGTGTCGGAGCTGGCAGCACTTCTCTCTAGAAACAAATGATGCAGGCTTACAAGAGCAGGTCCTCTGCTGTGGCAGAGGTTAATTATACGAGTGGTTCTGCAACTCGTGGCTTTTTTCTTCTGCGCTCTGCTCACATTTGCCTTTCTGACGTGAACTGCAGTAATGTGCACAATTCATGTGTCTCTGTCTGATTTTGGTTAATTGTAGTAGTAATTACTAATTTCCAACCCCTGACCTGCTTTTTTAATCGCATTTTTTAAACGATCTTTTTGTGCCATTTTGGAATTTGGTGTTTGGTTTTTAATTTAGATAAATTATGCTAAAATGTTCTTGAGAGAGCTGCACACTGAGGTCAAAAGCTTTATCTGCACCGTGCCCATTTTCTCTAACCTATTTTAATAATCGCAGCTGCTTTCTTTAATGGGTAGCTTTTGTTGAACTATGCTAAATCTGTCCTGTTTAGACCAGGCTGCTGAGGAAGCACTAAAACAAAGTGCTGCGGAGCAGCCCTGAGGCTTCAGTTCGCCACATGGGTTGGGAAGTTCTAGGGCCGGGTTTCTCTCGTCCTCCCTCTTTCCCTCCCTCCCAGCCCATCTCACAGCATGCCCAGCCCCTCAGCTCCTCTAACCCGAAGCCTTTACGTCCCTTTTTCACTGTACCTAAGAGGGAAATGCCCTCTGCTGCTGCTGTCCCTCGCTGTGCTGATGGCACCAGCCCGGGCTGTGGGAGAGCTGTCTGGAATGACCGGCCACATCCACCTCCTTAGCCAGACACTGCTAAGGGGAGGTGGCCCTTCATCCCACAGACGAGTGATGGTCACCATGAACAGCAAGGGCTGGTTGTCAGCCACCTCGTGGGAGAGGTCTCAAAGCTTTTAGGAAGGACGTGTCTTTATCCCCCTGCTCTCCCCAGGCACAGAAGTGGATGTGTGTGTTTACAGGTGGAGGCAGGGTTTGCTTTGGCTGTTTGTGGTGAATTGTATGAGGTTTCGTGCAGACTGGTTTTCTTACCTTTCTCCTGTTCCCTCCTTGTGCTTTGGACAGGGAAAGTTTAACAGGGTGCGATGCTTTCAAACTTGGAAACAGGTATTAAAGAGCAATTACCTGGCCAGCCTCCCTGGATAAAACAGGGAAACCTTGCCAAAGATCTTCTTGTCTTTAAACATTTGTACAAATCTCTTGTCAAATATAGAAGTAATTGCCTTTCCCCCCCTTTCTTTCTCCTCTCTCCTCCACCACTTTCAGTCCTGCATCTGGTTTAATATAATGGGTGTTTGCATGAATGGCTTAGTTAGCCAGGGTGGTAATAAAACACTTTAAATTTATTGTGACATTTGGATTTAATTAAAAAGTACACACTTAGAAAAGTAAAACATAATGTGTAGAAGGAGTCAGGAAGGTTTTTCTCCTTTTCTTCCAAAAAGCTAATTAGAGTTGTATTTTAAATTGTTTATGTGCTGCTAATCATTGTAATAAATCATTTATACTGAGAAAGACACACTCTAATGTGCTTGTGTGACTGTTTATGCTCTCAAGTTTCTATCATGAACAAATTGATCTGGAAGTGAATTTATTAACCACTAGGGAAGAAATCATTAGTGCTTTCTCTAAATATTCCCCAGGTACACTTTTATTATAGTAGTTTACTGTTTTAACTAAAAGTAACGTTACAGGGCCTTGGTTTAATTATGATGCAAATTGACTTTCCATCATTTAGAAGGAGGGAAAACTGCCTTTTTGCTGGGAAGATACATCTACGTTGTATCTGCCAGAGCAACTCACAGTTTCCAAAGGTTTTTTTGCGGAAAAAAAAATTATAAACTTGTGTGGGGACTTTACGGAAGTTTTAAAATACTCCAGAAAGTTTAATCTCTTTAATCTACCTGGCCTTTGATAAAGGATCTTAGGATAAGGTAAGTGTAGCCTGTTAAATCTTTTGCAGCT
Organism: Rhagologus leucostigma; assembly: GCA_013397725.1. NCBI lineage: Eukaryota > Metazoa > Chordata > Aves > Passeriformes > Rhagologus > Rhagologus leucostigma. Next base: position 1,660,864 of record VZTD01000747.1, on the reverse strand, counting down.
GGCAGCACATTTACACTTTTAAAGCAACTTGGTGCTTTCACAGTGCTGGAGACCACTTGAAATCTTTTGGAAATAATCGGCGTTGCTGGTTCCCCGTTGCCAGCGGGGGCACCGATGCAGAGATTTTCACTCGTAAAATCAGTGGCAGAACTGCAGTTCTAATCTGAGATTTTTCTGCTTCCTGGTGCTTAATCCAAACTGGGAGCTGCTAGCATCCTAGCTCTTCCCCAGGGTTTTTAAGGTGGGCTTGTCCTGTGAGTCTGGAGGTGGTGGCGAGCCCCACGTGAAGGAGCTGCGGCCCTTGGGGATTTGCAGCCCTGGGCTGAGGGACAGCTTCCATACTTGGAGGCATTGCTGAGTTAGTTTTCAACACCTGTACTTCCCCCATGGTAATAAATTGTATTTCCCACCCTGCCTGAGAAACCGAATCTGGGCATTGAAGGCTCCAGTTAAAGCTAGTAGGTTTTGTGGGTGCTTTTTAAAGTTAGCTGCTATTACTTGAGTACTGAATTATTTATTTACAGGTCTAGCATTAGGCCCTTCGGTGGGAATACCCACAACATGTAGATTTATATAGTTGAATTGGTGGTTAGGCAGTTTTATTTGAAGTCCTCTGTAACTTTGATGGGAAGGTTTCATTTTCTATGGAGTATTCTTAATTTGAAATACAACAACAACAACAAAATATCAAAGAATGCCCACAACAAACCCACCCAACGACAAAACCAACCAGCGTTCCAATTTTTGGTAAAGCAAGCAGTCTGCAGCTCCTTCCAGCAGAGAAAGGAGAGTGAATATGAGTAAAATTGTTCTAGATACATATATTATTTGGAAGTAACTGAAAAAGGATTTGATCGTTGATGTACGTGTGCTTATACGTCTCAAAGATGACCTATTGCCTCGGGGAGTTGGGCCCTGCAATACCTTTGGGCCTTAAGCACCTGCACTTTTATTTGTACTGTTTTGGTTTTTTTAAAAACATGACCCTTACCTTCTCGTGGTTGAGTTAATGTTGTCTGTTTCTCCTTAGCCCTAGGGAGGCTCACAAGTGACAGATGTTTGTGTGTCAGTCCTGGCCATGTGTGTGCTATGCCACCAGCAACCTGTGGGCGTGTTGCGTGTGTGGGAAGAATTTATTGGTGCTTCAGTTACACCACGTCGCTGAAGTGGCTTTTTATTTCTAGATTTTCCCCCAAAACAGGTTGTTTTTTCTCACAAGATGAAGGTGTTCATTCTCTATCTCCTTTCATTTCGGATGTTTGAAATCTAGTAACATTATATACATTTTGCTGGCAAAGTGTGAATTTTTTTGAGACTTCTAGCTATTCATTTTTCCAGAAACCTACTATACAGTGTTCTGCCACATTAGGTTTCTCTAATAATCCATGGGAGGATGTGATCAAGATCTATTACTGCCTCTCAGTGTGGTCGTCACCTAATTTCATGGGGAGCTGTAGTGGCATTTCACTTTGCTGTTTGCAGGTTTAAATCTGTATTTTGAAAGCCTTGCTGTACGAAGCAGGCTTCAGAACTGTAAGGAACCAAAGGACATCATATGTCTTCTAGAAAATGTGGATTTTTCTCTTTTCTTTTTCGCCTTTAGATCCTTTTATGGCCATTTTCAGAGCAAAATACAAGGCCTTCAGTTATTTTGTATTCTGCTGAATCTGACACATAGAAGTGTAAACGTGTCTATCAGAATGCCATTAATTGAGAATAATAAATGTCTCTTTATAAGTGAAGTCTTTATATAGAGGTGACTCCTGCTGGGATTCCTGAAGGCATTTTTCTTTCAAAGCACAAATATTTCAGCACTTAAAGCAACATTTGATATCCTCTTGACATTTCTGTGGCCTTAGCCTCTGTGTTGCCGTGGCTTCTTTTTCTTCTCTAGAAACTTTACGAGGTGCACTGCATCCAAACATGGACTTTTTCTGCAGAATTGTCCCTCTTAATGGAACTCAAAAATCGCCAATGGCAGTTTTATAAAAAGCCCCAGAGTTCAGAGCTGGCTTGTCCTTTGACAGGGAGAGGGAAAGGAACCAGCGCAGCCACGTCATAAATGTAGTTAATGGAACAGAGCTGGTGCCCATTTACCCCAGTGGAGCTGATGAGGACAAGTTGTTCTCCGCCACCACGTGCTGTGCAAGAACAGATTTTGTGTGCAGGCTGCTCATGCGGCTTTGGGCCCGTGTAAAAGTGTGTAAAAGCATCTTGAATGACACAAGCGTGTGTCTGCAAGCTGCTTAAATATGTAGCCTTGGAGAACCAGGTTGGTAGGTTTTGAAGTAGAGCTCTGTTGTAATTCCAAACTTTCTTAATAATCTTGGAACGCAGTGGACTAATGAGATTTAATACCTGCCCTTTAAGCTTCATTTTGTCTCCTTACCTATTAAAAATTCCTTGCAGCTGGGCATGAAATTACTTAGGCTTCGCCTTCTACTTGTAAGGCTTTTAAGATGTTGGCATCCCTAAACAAAGGGACAGTGGCTCTTGGGTGACGTGGTAGGAGCCTTTCGTGGGAGTGTGAGAGTCAACCTGGATTGCAGAAGTGCTGGCAGAAGTTGCTGCTTCACAGTTTAGGATAAAAATGAGGCAAACTCTGTTCATGATGAGTAATAGTTTTAATATATTAAGGCTGTGTAAGAGGCAAGGACACCAGTTTGCTCTGATTTTGTCATGTGGAATGGGAAGAAGTGGTCCCTTGGTTTAACTCTTCACTGCCCTCTGAAGAGAGTAACATGCAGGTGCCTGTGCTTATTCAAATCTTACCAGGGTGATAGGTAGTGTTGCAGTGTATTGGCTCAAGGAAAGCCACCAAATGGAGCTGTGATGAAGCCATCCATGAACTGCATGCCAAAGACTGATCATTCTCTGGTGTTTATAATGCAGAGCATCTGTCTTAAATGCTAACTTCCAAAATATTTCTCTGTGTGCTGATAATGTGATGGTGACTGTGGAATGCAGCTTTACCATTTTTGATGCTCCATAACAAAAACATGAGCTCAGGGGTACATTAGTATGATAATACATTAACATAAAAGTACAACTGTTTCCTGAAAAAATAGGCATTCCTCTCACCACAACTGAAAAGGGAGAGAGGATATTGTCAGTGGAGGTTTGCATATTGTACTGCAAGTGTATTTTGACACTAGAAACTGAAGAAATGGGAAACTAGATATGTCTGGGGAGTAACTACTAATCTAAGTGTCAGGTTTGATACTGGCAGACTCTGTGGAACCAGTAGCTCAAATCTCCGGAGGGCTGGCGGAGCCCTTGACCTTCGTAGCGGCAGATGAACTGTTGTTATTGCTGAGGGTTGATCCTGGAGAGAGGGATGGGCAAATCTCAAGCATGGAAGTGGTGCCTGTTTTGCATAGAGAGAGGATGTCTCAGAGCACTAATGCGTTGGAGGGGTTTCCCCTGGTTTTCTTGGCTGTTTAAATAGTGCTGCCTGTTGGCTTCACTTCTTTATGGAGATGAGCACATTTCACCCGCCAATTCTATGGTTGTAATATGGGGGTCTCTAGACAAAGAACATGCAATGTCAGCACTGGAATCATATTTTTTAAAAAATCGAGTTTTCTGGTTGCTCAGGCTGTAGAAATAGTTTCTCATGGAGCTCATTAAAATAAAAGTAAATATTTTGGAGTACCTGATTCATACCATTGGTGATGTCATATAACAGTGACAAGTTTTTGCTTTCCAGAGGTCAGCTGTAGGCTTTTGACCACAAGGTACGTGTCCATCAAAGCTGGCCAGCAGTCCTATTGACAGACTAGAGAGAGCTTAGCAAGTCCAATTCAGAGTCATCTTATTGGTAGTACCCATGGAGAGAGGCTGAGGGAACTGGGAGAGCGGAGGAAACAAAAGGGAGATGTCACTCACCAGTGGGGGTTTTGGAGACAACTGAGACAAACTCTTCTCAGAGGAGAGCAGAGGCTCTCACTTGAGAGAGGAAATCATGCCAGGAACTTCCAGAAAAAAAAAAACCCTGCCCCAGGCAGCTGTCAGCAGGGGCAGACAGAGGCACGGTGGGACAGGCAGTGGAGCGTACAGTGATGGTCCCGCTGCAGCGCTGGGAGGAGGGACCTGCACTCCTCTGGTGTGCCTGATGGACCTGCTTGGGACTGGAGCCGGATTTCAGCTGCCGTGGGTTTGGGAATGAAGTGAAAATAAGGCTGAACCTGCATAAAAAGTGAGAAGTCTCTGGAGAAGTCTTCTGCTGTTTAATTCTCTGAAAGCAGAGTGGCAATTGCACACCCGGCAGTTGCTGTGAAATTGCTGCTACAGATAACCAAAAATGGGATAGATTTTTTTTTTCTTGGACTTTAGGGTGCCTCAAATGCAGATATCTATTCTTTTGCACCCAATTCCTGTTTGTAAGCAGTTCAGTTAAGGACCCAAATGGATCTTGAACTTTGGAAATCCTCATTCACACACTTCCATTAGGTATTAGATCTGGAGCAGGTTGTTGTTTTTCCTTATCAGACTTTTGGTTCACTGTGAATTAGGAATAAGTGCACTGGTGGTCTGTGAAGATGAAGCAAAGTAAATTGAGATTTCTATGTGCACATTACCACTTCAAATACTGTTGGCACTCAAAAAAAAAAAAAAAAGAAGACCTCCTAGCACTCGAAGTAACAAATTACTCATCTCACAGCTTTGCTGTGGCAGATCCTGGCTTGCTTTAAAGTAACATTCTTTTTTCCTGCGCTTAGATAATATAGACACTCCTCTGAAAAGAGGTGCTGCATGGAGTGCAGTAGAGTTGAGGTAGATTGGAGAAAAGGATTACGGTTTGCATGTGGAGGCAGTGAATGTAGGCTGCAGATAAACGACATGGGTTTAGAGCGATCATTGCTGCTGCAGCTTGATTATTTTTCTCAGGGACAGGCGCTGGCTGTCTCCTTACTTTGAAGAACTACAGTACTCGTGTCTGCACCATATTTCCTATAACATTTGTGCTCTCTTCTGTTCCTCCACTACCTTTCCACCTTCCTTTCTCACCCAAAAGCAAGATGCTGCGATCGTGGAACTTCTGAGCCTTCAGTATGCAACAGCTTGTGACAAGGGCACCCTATGGCCAGTCCAAATACCCGTATCTTGTACTTCATGCATATAAAGGCATCTGCTCCAGAGCTTTAAAAACGAGGGTTGAGAGAAGCTGATGTGGCTTTGGAAGCAATCAGAGCTAGGAATAATGTAGGGTTGTTCTTTAGGTTAACAGGTTAACGTAGGAGCTTTAGGTTAACAAGCAAATGTTGGAAGCTGTTTCCTCGCCAAAGGGTGTGCCGAGAGCCAGCTGGGATTGCTTGCTTGGCCTGGGCAGTAGAGGAGGGCATGGCAGGGCTGGATGTGTGTACTGGGAAACCAAGCCTTGGGTCTTGTGTCCCAGCTAGATGTCCAGCCATATTTTTCCAGGACTGCATCTGCTTTATGAACAATCAAGGCAGGGAAAGAAGGAATAAATTATGGTTTGGAAGTAATGAGGTGGAGTTTGCAGCAGCCTTGCCCTTAATGACTTTTTTTTTACATAAAGCTGGTTTATAGATACATATAGTCTGTGAACTTTTTCTTGAAATATGAAAATATTTGTAGCTTTTTTCTTTCGAGGGGGAATAAATTACCTGGTGTCATTTGGCACTGGTGGGTATGTTCCTTCCTTTGATAAAGAGCAAATTTGCTTTAGCTTCAGTTTCTTGAACTCATAGAAAAATTGTATTGCATTGAAACACTAGGAGTTAATCTAAATAGCCAGTGTGAGGTGAAAATGCTCCCTATGCTTTAATTGGAATGGCCTGGTGAAAGCCAGTTCCCAGGCTGCCTCCCTCACTAACTGCCCGCCTTGTGGCAGATTGACATAATTCCACCGTCCCTGGGGAACCATAATAGAGCACTCCCTGAAGTGCTCAAAATCCCAAAGGGAAATAAGGATCTTTTTTTTTTTTCCTCTTTCTTTTTTTTTTTCTTTTTATTTTTTTAATGGGGTTTCTGGAGTGCTTATGTTCATCCAGAGGATTGTGGCTGTTAACTAGAGGGGGTTTTAAAGGTTTTTCTAATTGCCACGCTTCCTCTCTCTCCCCCCTGTTAAGTGGCTTTGGACAGTTGCAGAACTTTGATTTCAAATTTGTCTAATCTCTTGAAATATCTAGGTAGGGAAAACTATTGTAACTGAAAATGGCTCTGATTTTTTTTTCCTTTCTTCCATTTTAATAGATATGTTTAGTCTACTTTAAAAGCTTTCTGGAGAACCTTTTCTAAATGGCTAATTTAAGCTCGTCAGGTTTTAATTATAATCTCTCTATACACAAGTTAAGATGCTTAATGCTAGTGAAAAGTTCTGAATACAAAGCAAACCTGTGTCAAGTTGCAGAGCACTCTTACCCGTCTTAATTGCTTCTGGTCTGAACTTTAACCTTTACTCTCCCATCTGTCTTACAAATTCTCTTCTCTCATCACAACCACTTTCTTTTCTGTAGAGTGCTGAGGATCTGTCTTAATTCGGCAGGAGTTTCAGTCTGGAAAAAAACTGCCATCAGGCTGTGGATGTTCAGCTCTTCCTTTATCTCACTGCAGCGTGATGCCCGTTCCTGGAGTGCAGCCCTGCTCTCCTGGATAGCCCAGAGCATTCCCCTACCCCTGCTAGAATGGGACTGCTTGTGGGAGATGGGGTACTTCAGCTATAGGAGAAGTGCCCTGGATCCCAGATATCCTGACAGCCTCTGGTCTCAGTTAAAATCTTTTCCCAACAGAATCAGTATGGCTTTTTTGTTGTTGTTGTTGTTGTTGTTAGCAGTTTTATTCCTTTAGTTAGGCAGTTTATTCCTTTCTAGGACTGCTGTCTGCCTCGTTTTCTAGCTGTGACGCAGCCTTTGTGGCAAAGGTTAGTTGCATCTTTTTCTTAGATAAGAATGGGTTTCATTCAGGCTTAGAAAATTAGCCTTGAAAATACTCAGTCAGTGCAGATTCCTTCTGGAGAGTGCATTTAAAAGTTTAAATCCAAAATTGATTTGGAAGTGCTCTAATCTAAAATAACCCTGATGTTAGCATTGTTGTCTGCAACTCCTGCTAGCCCTGGCGTTCCGGTTCAGCGCGTTGGCACACGGTTCCCTGATGCTGTGAAATTGAGACTCATCTGGAGATACAGCCTTTTCTAAAAAGGATTGCAGGGCACTTAAGACTCCTTATTTCATTAGTTCGGTGAAGGAGTTCTTTTCAGCAGTCAGGAGTCTCATGATGAGGTGGGCGAAAACTGAGCAAATCAAGCGGCGGACACTCCTGCAGAAATGGAGCGGAGGAAAAGCTGCTCAGTAAGTTTCTTGGCCTGGAAGTGTGGCATTTTTGGAGCTGAAGGTTAGGGGTTTAGAATTTCTTTTTAGTCTGAGGTTTCAGGCAAAGCATTAGTAGCTACCTATCCGGGCCAGTCTTCAGGAAGTACATTTCAGGAGGCTTTCAGTTCTGCACACTGGGTTGGGTCTTACGATTATTATGTTTTTTCATTATTTCTGGCCAAGTGTAACCATCATCGTCTTTACGTATGTTGGTGAGAATTAAATGGAGCATAAAGAACTGAATTGAAGAGCAGGCTTGCACTTTAAGGGGATGGGTTGCTGCATGAAGCAGTGGTAATCATCCAGAGGAGCAGGATGCATTGAAGAAAAGAGTGAAGTGTGAGTACCGTCCAAAGTGCAGGCAGCAGGTCATAAATTCTTGCAGTGGTGGTGGTCTGAAATTCAAGGAATAGGATTAGAGAGCTACAGTAGGTTAATGAAAATGGCTCCCTCAGGATCAGCTTGAATTCAACTCAGTGGTCAGTCATAAGAGGAGGAATGTCTTGTGCAATTCCAACTTCTCATCCATATTCTGAATACAACGATGCTCCTGAATGCTTAATAGAGTAGAATATGATCTGTTATGATATACCTCATATGACTTCTAGGATGTTCTAATGCAAACTAAATGTTGTGCTAACTTGCCCCAAACCCGTAGTGCTCACTTTATTCTGGAATATATGAATTGCAGCAGGGTTTTCAAAGCCTTGCTTGGACATGTCAAAAAAAAAAAAAAAAAAAAAAAAAA
>VZTD01000747.1:1576181-1652743 GCA_013397725.1 Rhagologus leucostigma | reverse complement strand
AAAAAGTCTTGCAATTTTACTTGTGTCTTTCCTGTTGACCAGGGTAGTAGTGTAGCAATACTGCCTCTGTACATCTGTACATCACCTCAAAGGAACTCATTATAGAATGAGTATACAACAGCCAAGAAACCACTTTTCATTCTTATCAGCATATTTTCTTGTAAAGAAGGGTAGCGTTAATGGCCAGCTGTGGCTTGTGAGCCCTGACTTAATCAGAAGTGAATAATAAAAATTAATTTGAGGCATATAGTTACTAGCCAACTGCAGCTATAACAAATGTTTAATGAACAGCCTTGTGCTGGGGTCTGCATACCTTTCCCTGGGAATGAAAGGGGAAATGTCCAAGGGCGGGACTTTCTCTGTCCTAATTGCAGCAGCAAAATGGGGTAGAGTAAAATCTGACTGTGGAAGCAAACTGTGGCTCAGTAAGGCTTAAGTTAGACCTCAGTAAACAGAAGACTAGAGGCAATGAAGTATTTAGCCTCTGCTTTCTCTGTCTTCTCTATCTTCATGGCATTAGGAGGACAACAACTTTTGTTGATACTATTTGCAAGGTACAGCAAATTCTTTCTGACAAACATCACCCTGCCCTTTATTTAGTCTTGAAATATTAAACTGTTTTGCCAGAGCCATCAAAAAGGGCACTGTGCTCCCTGGGGTCAGCACTGGGAGAGGGAGGACTGGTTGTTTGTGGGCTACACTTTGTATGAACATCTTGGGTCTTTGTCAAACTGCTTTCAAGGCCAGGATATCCAGGGACCTCCTTAGTCAAGTGTCTGCACCATACAAGTCATGGGCTTTTGTCTGGTCCTTCTCTGACAGCAGCTGTACCTGAGCAAAATGCACTCTGCTCCTCTTCGTGGCTTCTGCTGCAAAAGGCAAGACAGTTCTGGCTCTCCATTCCCCTCAAACTCTCCTCTGCCTCCCAACCATCTCTGGGTGCTTTAAGGAGTTTGGAAAGGAGCGAGGCAAAACCTTCAGGAGCTGGTAGTAGGACTTCCAAGGTAATTTCAAGCCCCTGGGGTCTGACTAGCATTCCATACTGCAGGTGTGGATAAATCCAGTAAAGCTGCACTAGATGTGAACCGTTTTTGACACCTCTTCTGAGACTTGTTCTTGTGCAGCTGAAGCTTATCAAAGCAGCTCCACAAATTCCACAGCCTTTCGGAAGGTTGTGTAGTGTCACTCAAAACTTCAGGGCTTGCAAAAGGTTAGGGTATTATTTATATCTACAGTGATACAAACTCCACTTCCCAAATCAGTATTTATTTATTGGTGTACTTGCTCATTCATGCACGATTGAGACTGAGAGTCTCCACACACAGGCACTTAGTACTGTGACCACCTCAGCCTGTCTCATACAACAAGAAAAACACACCACTTGGATATGATTGAGGGGGGGAAGAGATGGGATGCTCTCTTAACCTTGGTTTTCCTTTGCTACTTTCATGAGACAAAATTCCAGTCTGCTTTATTTTTTAAGTCAGCAAACTGATTATATATTGTAAAAGATCGGTGTTTTCATGGGTGAGTAGTAATTACTGAGTAATGGCTTAAAACATTTCCTGAAGGAACATAAAGCTGTTTTTAAAAGTCAAGAGTACATTAAAAGGATTACCATGTAGATTTGATTTTTAGATAACACTAAAATGGATCCCAAATGGACTTATGAAAAGGGATGCTATCTCTTTAATGGAAAGTGCATGGTCTGACAGCTCAGCATGCAAATGGTCCTGCAAAGGACTGTCTGTTGTGTTTTTTCCTTTCAACAAGAAGACGAGGAAATAGCTTGCCCTTCTCCTTTCAACTTTTAATAGCAGATGGGTTGCTCTGGTTTTGCTGGGAAAGGGAGAAGAGGATAGGTTTGGCAGATAACTGCGTCTTTCTAAATCACTGGGGAAGTGTATTTCACGACGTCTGGAAGGTCAGTCAACAGCAATTGTATCTCTTACACAGATTGCATTAAGTAGATAGATTCCCTCCGCGTTCTCCACAGGCAAATCTCTCCTTGCCTCTTATATGCAAATAAATTTTAGTTCTAGTATATTTATTGCACTAATCTTGTGCAGGGCATGAGCATCAGTGCTTGGCTTGGCAGTAAGTTTGGACGGGGGCAGGAGGGGCTGTTATATTCATACTACAATAACTTGCAGTCACTATAGCATTTTCTATTTCAGAGTTGCCAGCACAACTTTCTGGTGATTGATGGTATAAAATATGCTTTTGGCCTCAGTAGGATTTCTTCTAGAAACATTTAAAGGAGTATATTCATATTTCATTAAATACAGATCGCACCAGGATTCCAAATTCTTTTGTGGTATTGCACAAATTATTATAGGCTCCAAAAGTCTTGAGAAATTTCTATAAGCCTGTGAAAGCTTTAGATTGGATAGTCATCATTGCCTGCATTAAGGGCTGTGACAGATTGCTTCATCAGTGTACACAGAGCAGAACATCAAATGGCCATTTGGCAGTGGGCACTGAAATTCTATTAAGGTTGCCGAAAGCTTAGGTTGACATTGTATACGTCTGCAAAGAGGCAGAAGAAAAGATGATGCTGATGATGATTGTGCAATTATATAGTTCTATTCTCCTTAAAATATTCAGGTATATAGCATGCCAGATCTGTCAGGGTGATGTTAATGTTCCACTGCTAAACCTGAGCTCTGCTGCGCCGCACATCTTTGCTCGTGTCTCGAAGCCTCGGTATGTTAAACAGGCCATTTTAACTGGGAGGTGAGAACTGTGCAGTATTACACGTGTGCCTGGAAATAACTGAGCAGTTTTTACATCTCAAACACTCTTTGAGCTATTTAACTTGATGTAAGGTTTTTCCATCTGATTTTCTTGCCTTTTGGAAAAGGGGAAGAAAACAAACCCTTCCTTGTGCTTAATTTTGGTACACAGGTTATTCTTAAAAGAGCTGAAAAGTGAGGGATGAGTTCTTACTTTTGTGACTTTTGTGAAGGAAACAAACCCTTCCTTGTACTTAATTTTGGTACACAGGTTATTCTTAAAAGAGCTGAAAAGTGAGGGATGAGTTCTTACTTTTGTGACTTTTGTGAAGGAAACAAACCCTTCCTTGTACTTAATTTTGGTACACAGGTTATTCTTAAAAGAGCTGAAAAGTGAGGGATGAGTTCTTACTTTTGTGACCATTTGACTCAGAGAATCTTCTTCCACTGGTTTGCTCTGGCACCCAAACCCGCTAAATAGACACCTTTTGAGCTTAGTGTCTTTTCAATGGTCACCTGCAAATTGATGGAATATTGAGGAACATAGGATGAATTTCAGGCCAGTCATCCCTAGTAATAGTTTTCTCATCTGTTTCTCATCCCAGTAATGGTTTACTTATTCTTATACTGCTGAAACAGTGGTTTGAGGGTAGTCACTCCATTGCCAGACTTTTTTCTACTACAGACACTGAAGGAGGGAGCTGGCCACCTGAAATCAGGACCTTTGCCAGACTGCAGTATGCTAAATTGTGACTAATGGAGAAAACTTGATCAGAATGTTCTCAGATTAGGTTGAAAGCAGAAGAAATCTGCATGTCTTTGTACTGCTTCCAGGGCTTCAAACAGTAAAAATGGATTTTACTGAAACACTGGATGTGCTAAGAATAAACTTTGGACACGTGCCAATTACGAAAAATTAAAGCTGAAACAAACATATTTTATGAGCACAGGGAAAACATTGCTTCCTGAAATGATTTATAGAAACTGTCTTGCAGCAACAATTATTATAGTTTGTGTTTAGTCCTGCTGCCATGTGTTTCTTTATGGCTACAGGTTGGCCTCTGGTAGGAGCAACCCTGTAATTGAGAGAGGCTAAAAGCAGGTACTGGAAGACTCAAAACTTGTGGAGAAAATGAAAATCTGGATTCCAACCCTAAACCTCATGTCCTGAATCAGGACCTGCATTGGTACAGATTCAAATGATGCCAGTGATTATTCTGGATATGTTGGTCTATCTGAGCAAATGGTTTGAAAACAGGTCCCTACATGTGAGATTGGAAGCGGGTTTAAGCCACCCATGAAGCTTTGGGTTACTTTTAGGCAGCTGAAACTGCCAGGAGACTCTAAAATATATTTCTCTACAGCTTGTCATGAAGTGTATGGACAAAAAGAAGTTGCTGTGTTATTGGGCAGAGGACTATAGAATAGTTAAAATAGAAGTGTTGATCAAAATGTTGTTTCTCCCATTAACTGCCCTCTCCAACTACTTTTTTGCCATACTTGGGAAATTTGTTCAGTAATGATTAAAAAGAAAGAATACCACAAATGAATTGCTAAAGCCACTGTAAAAATCACCAGCTGCATCATGAAACTGGAAATGAAAAAAGAGTGTGGTTACTCATTGAATAATTTTGATGAATGGTCGAGGGCTTACTCATAAGCATTTAGTTGTGAGTACTTGCTGTTCCAAATGTAACGTTTTAATTGGATCTATGGATGACAGGATGAGTTTCACCTTGCTGGCCGTAATTCTTCTGATGAAATTCTTGGTGAAGATGCCCGAGACAGCGTACTCTCCATTCAGTGGGAGTGCAAGGTCTGACTTGTTTCACAGGGTGCAATATTCATAGAAGGTGAGTAATACAATACTGGGAACACAAAGTGAGTTTCTTTTTAAGGGAATGAAATTCACTGCATCTTTTTGGCAATGACTGTCTGCATTTACTTAAATGGGTGATGCAGGGCTCTAATGCTTTTAAATGATATCAGATCCTCTGATAAAAGACATAAGACTGCAGCCTATTTATTGTGATGAGACAGGAGTTAATAAGATTACTCCTACTCTTCAGTTACTTCTTCATCTTTTGCAGCCAAATGCTGGGGTTTTTGTTAGCAGGCAAAAGGAGGTCAGTTCATTTAAAGGGTGTTGATGCTAGAAATAAACATTTTTTTTCCCTCAAGTGGAACTCTGAAACGGCTCAATTGCCCGACTGCCAAACCCCTGGTCTTTAAACCAGAATTGCTTTTAGCACTGGAATGCTGCAACCTTATAATAACCACTTATATAAATTTAAAAAAACCCCTTAATAATAATTTTTAAAAGTGTAAAATAAACCTGCAGTAACTGTGGTGTTTGGCAGAAGAAGGTTCAGAAATGTGGGAGCAGTGCCTTCAGACACTTCATTCAAGGGAGAATTTGTGCTGGAGAATAAAAACATAATTCCAGTGCTGTGTTGTGCAAGGTGCTGTACAACAGGGAGTAATTGTCACAAACCTTTTGGACAGTAAAAGTATTGTGTGTGTGTGCAAAGTTATTTGCTTTGTTGTTGAGCAAGCTTTCACTCTTAAAGTAGCTACTCTGAGGAAAAGTTTTGGGGTTTTGAAAAAAGAAAAACAAAATAACAAAAAAACCACCGCCAAACAAAAGCCCCAAGAACAACAAAAAAGCCAACACCAAAAAACTTGTCGACGGAAAGAGTTAAAGCCATCTGCCTGAAAGCATTGTGTAAAACATACACACAATGTTGGGGAAATAAGCCAATTATGTGTGCTTCACAGGAGGTGGGGGACTGACCTTTGTGTATAATTAGTTCTTTTATTTAAAGCAAAGATTTTGAATAGAATAACTAATTAGCTGTCATAAATGGCAAATTGAAGATTTTGGCCAGATTCCTTGGGGAGTGTGGGAGGACGTCCCTCCTCCCAGCCCGTACTGTACGCTCTGGCTCCCCTCATTAGGGTTGTTTTTAGTTCTCCGCCGTGGTAATGAGGAGTGCAGCGGCGGCACTTCTCGGAGCCCCCTCTAATAAGGCATGAAATGCAGGTGGAACAGAGCTGCCTTCAGCTCCTGCTGCCTTCTCCCAGCACATGTGGGTGTAGCCAAGGGCTCCGGGGGGGGAGAGGGGAGGCTGAGGGGGGCAAGTTGGAGTGGAGGGGGGTCTGAAAAGTCCTGGTGATATCACCTGTGCTTAATGCTCTGGACTCGAGTGTATAAAATAAAGGCAAGCTGCAAAGCCTTGAGGCATATATCATTAGCTAGCAGTCCCCCATTACTCTTTCAGGCCAATTAACCTTTAGAGTTGCATTAGAGAAATTAGGTGGTGAACTTCCCTGCTTTCAGAGGGGACCTCTAGCTCTGTTGCGGACCAGAGCACTGTGGAGCCGTGCGCCGTAGGACCAGTGCAGATAACTGTTTTTTAAAGGGTCTGCCATTTATGAAAAGTTCCCAGGCTCTCTTGGAAAGGAGGCTTTATGAACGGTGCCCTTAGAGGAACTGCAGCTGATTGCCATGTGAATAGAAATATCAGTAAAATGGCTTAGAAAAATTTAGAGGTGTACTTAGTGGACACTTGTGTTATAAAGCCAGCTGAATCATTTTACAGAAAGACTCCGACTGAGCAGACATGGGCTGATTAAAGCTTGTTTGTCCGGCTGTGAATAGAGGTAAAGTTTGGATTACTCACTACAATAACAGCCTCTTTAGACACAGACATAAATTTCAGTATGTCCAGAGGTGGTGTCTATAATTTTTTAATGTGTATTGGAGCTCTGAGCACTCAGAGCGGGTTTAGTTTTGTATTTACCAGCAGCAAGTCTATTAAGTTGTAAAGGGCAAAGAAGGGAGTGCAGGTAGCCAGAAATAGAAAGGATTCATCCACTGTTTCCAAGAAAAGAGAGCACTGGATGTCTAGCAACAGGAGAGGAGAGAGCAACTTGATGGTGCTTTCAGAATCTGGCAATAATCAGTGTTCCCTTGTGATCACATATTTAAATATGTGAGTGTCCAGCTGTTAATTTTTCTAGTTCTGCAACCCTACTTCTCATTTTCTAATCCTTGCCCACAGAGCACACGTGGAATTTGTCAAAGGTGACCCCTTTGTTTCTTGACAGCCCCTTATCAAATTGAACTAGGTATCTTGGCATTTTTTGGCAAACACTGAGGGAAAATGGACATAGAGAAATGAAGCAGCATCCCAGTCTTGCTGTGGGGAAATTTCCAAAAAGAAAGAGCAGTTCTCCAGGTGGTTTCTGCCTGCAGAGCCCAGGCTGCTTGAGGTCTGCTTGGAAGGGGGAGGCCGGAGGAGGAAAGCAGGGTTTGGTGTTGATTGTGTCCTCTCTCTGCAAGCCTCTGACTGTGAAAAGGGTTAAGCTTCTGAGATGCTTCTCTCTTGTTGCTTGGAAATGACATGGCAAGTGTTTGAGGAACTCTTGCTGATCAAGTTTGGCAGTTTTTGAAATTTTGTTTCACGCCTTGCCTGCTGTGTCAACTCACCAGCTAATTGCAGCTGCAACTTTCTGTAGTGGCGTGTGTGCTCTGTGCAGACCGGTTGGTTGGGATGTCAGAGGGAAACCTCACAGCCCAAAATGTAATTTCAAAACACTGAACCTGACCAGCAGAGGCTGACCTTGCTCGTTATTATCTGAGTGGGAATAGCAGCTTTGAACATCATATGATCTCTGAAATGGTACCTTTTTTCATTAGAAAGCCCCCTGCTGAACACTGACCAAATACATAGCTTTTTTTCCTTGCTTAAGGTACTGCTTAAAAATATATCTATACCTGTTCCTTTGCTAGTTATTAGAAGCAAATCAAAGTGTTACATTCCCCTTACTTGCAGAAGCCTCTCCTAAGACAGTGGTGCTCTTGCAATAGCGAGGAGCTCAGATGGCCGCAGAGAGCGAGGGCTGCCAGGGCCGCAGATGGAACAAGAACTGCCCCTGCAGTCAGCCATCAGCCATCCGGGCCTGCTTGCCACAGGAGAGCCTCCTAACCTGCCCTAAACGATCAAACCAGCCTCTCCTAATGGTCCAGCCAGGGTTTCATGCCTGCACAACTGCCCTTGTGCTTGACGATGCTGCTGCTGCTGCGGTGGAACCCTCTCTCTGGGTGAGGGCAGCTGTACCTCTGAAAGGGCACTGCTTTCAAAAGTGGGGCCTTGGGAAGTCCCATCAGGCTGAGGATCTTGTATTTCTGAACCACAGAGCTGATCTCAAACCCCACCCATGCAGCAGCTCTCCTGAGCGGGGGTTTAAGGTGTGCTGGTTATCTGGAATCTGCGTCTTTCTAGATGCACGAGCCTCATGTTACCTACAAAACCTTGCGAAAGAATTGTATGATGACCCCCCTCCTTGTGAGAAATCCTTCTCTGCCTCTAAGGGTACACATTTAGAGAGCCTGTTTGGGGGGTGAATAATGACTTGCTGGTGTCTGGGGCTCCTATCTAAAAACATAATTTGCACATCTAGGTCCTAGTTTTCATAGGTGCGAACTATTTTCTTTCATCACTGGTACTGATCTTACACAGCTTGCAAATGCAAATTCATGTCCTCACCCTTCCCTGCCTCAGAACAAGGCAGCCTCTTCTCGTAATGTGCTGTTTTCCTGCCGTGGAGTCGGGAAGAGCATGGAAATTACTTGAAAATTGAAGCTTCTCTTTGCTACTAAAATGTACTTTGGATTAAAAAAAACAAACAAAAAAAACCAAACAAAAAGGGTGTGTCTAGAACCACGGGGCCACTTGCCTAATTCTTGTAAGAAACTCTCACCAGGCACACAAGACTTCTGCAGTCTGACCTCTGGCACCTGCAGCATGATCCACTTCTGATGCTTCCCTGTATTCTCCCTCTTTCCAAACACGTGTGTGTTTCTCTGTGGCTTTGTATGTAGAATTTCTCTCGGGAGCATTACAGGTTGCATATGTGGCAGTCTAACACAGATACAGGTTTTCACTTAATTATTGCAGATTTGTCACTGGCGTCAACAGTTTGCTTGTAGAGACTTGGCAAGTGAGTTTTGAGTGTGCTGCAGCAGAGGGCAGGAGGCTTCTTTAAGCCTTTAGGGTTTTTGAATGTTACTTGGCCTGTCTCTGTGCTGCTGAGACCACTTTGATTACAGATGGATCAATACCGCGCTGTTTGTGTGGAGGTGTCTTAAGTGTTATTGTCGTCTGCTCGCGGCTCTGACAGAGCAATTATTACTGTGGGAGTGGTGGGTTTACATGTGCTGACCATTAGCCACTCTCAGGTCACCCTGGCTTTTAAGGAAAGCAGCAAATGTCACTTACTGCAGTGACACTGGCTCAGTCGTCTCTGGTTAAGGGACTGTTAATAATTCTGCTACCAAGCTTCTACTTTCTGGGACATCCAGCGCTTCCTACAGAAAGGGTGGATTAACTTTGTGCAAGAGTATATAACCAGTGACACCTGCTGCTGTGCCAGAGTGTCCCTTCTCATCATCTCTGCATTGGTTTAAGCCCACAGTGTGCTTGTTACAGGCCCAGCATTGTCATTTTTAGTGACTGACACCAGTAAAAATAAAAATTATATCAAATTAAATCAAGGCTCTAGAGCAAATGGAATTCTGGTGTCTCAGTGAGTTAATTTCTTCTTTCATTGTTTCCTGTCCTGTCCCTCACCCACACTACAATCCTTGTGTATTTTTCCACCTTGCCTATTAATTCCATGAAGTCCTTTCCTGCCTTGCTCTTAAACTGGGAAGAGTGACAGGTATCACAGTGCTCACCATGGCAGGCCCTGGCTGCTTGGAGAAAAGGAAAAAGCTGGAGACAGCACTGAGAGGAAGGTGGCCACAGCAAGTCTCCCTCAGCCTCCTGAGTATGCTGTCACCACCTCATACCCAGCTATCTCATGCTCGTTTTGCAGTCCCAGCAGGGGTTTCCAGGGAGGAGGAAACTCCTGGCTTTTTGCTACCTTCTCCAGTGATACAAGAGGAGGAGAAAAGCTCTGCCCTGCTTAAAGAGTGTGGCTTCACTAGTGGCAGAGGGGCACTGGTGGGGCTATTCTCAGCAGTTCTCAAGGGCTTTTGAATCATATTTATTTCGGAGCAGTCCCTGGCCTGCTCTGGCTTTCAGTCAGGCCTCTGTCACTAACAGGATTCACAAGACAGGAAAAACAGTGGCATACAACATCTTTTTATACCCACTCCTCTCCCTTCCCAGTCACACTTGATTCAGCCAAGGTGCTGGACCGGGGGGTACATACAGTGATGGCACTTCTGCTCTTTTTGATTGCCTGTGGCAGGTAATTAACAACACAAGGGTACTGGTAATGAGGGGGAAAAACAAATGTTGAAATTGCAGCCAGTTTATTCTGCCGCAAGATGTTAGTTAGAAAGAGTCTGGTGCGTTGTGTCAGTCCTACCCTCAGGAAAAAAGGGCTACGTTCCTGCAAGTGTCGCACTCCCTCTTAGCCTGCGACAGCAAACGACGTTAGAATTCCTTTGACTGTCAGCTCCATGCAACATGAGCTCCTTGTAATGGCAGCAGCAGCAGTGTTTGCTCACAGGTCTACCCCAAATGCCGCAGGCTGCCCGAGCTGTTTGGATGTCCTCTAAAGGAGGTGCTGTGTTTGCGTTGCAGGTGTGCCGATGTTATCCGTACAGCCCAAAGGGAAGCAGAAGGGCTGCGCTGGCTGCAACCGGAAGATCAAGGACCGGTACCTGCTGAAGGCTCTGGATAAGTATTGGCATGAAGACTGTCTAAAGTGTGCCTGCTGTGACTGTCGTCTTGGAGAGGTTGGATCAACTCTTTACACAAAAGCAAATCTCATTCTCTGCCGCAGAGATTACCTGAGGTAAATAGAGGGACATACTGTGGGCTCTTCCCGAAGCCTCTCAGCGTGCTGCCGGCTGTCTGGCTTCCTAAAGCTCTCCTGTGGAAACATGTGCTTGTGCATGGCCAGCCCTGCCCAGAAGAGACTGGAGTTTCTTCCACTAAGCAGGGCTTTTTATTTGCGCTTAGCATATTTTGTAGTCAGGGAGGTGAAATCCTGTTTTTAGGTGAAGGTAGAAGGCGGAGATCGTGACTTTTTATTGTTGTGGACCATCAAGAACAAACTCTGCCTGCTGAGTAAATTAGGAAAAACTCTTAATTCTCCTTGCATATCGACTGAGACCTGACCAAACCTTTACCTTTTCTTTTTCAGTCATAGCTTTTAGACAGACTTCTAGTCTTGAGTAAGGTTCCTCCCAAGGGGCTCTTGTCTCTTCTCTAACTAAACAGAGCAAAACTCCAAAATTACAGATCAGCTTCAAAAAATGTTTCTGTCTGAGGAAGTCAGCAGAGACCATCACTAACTCGGAGCTAGAACCATCCTGTCAGTGTGTGTCTGCAATACATAACAACACATGGGATTTTTTGCCTGGTGTGTATGGGGGTTTTGTGCGAAATACTTTCTACAAACATAAATGAATATTAATAAGAGACCAGGCCTAATGCAAACATTATTATGAGGGTCACACTGCAAAACACTCTTGAGTTTTGCTTTGTTTTTCCTTTGGAAGAATGAACTTGATCTCCAGCTAATGTGTGTTTTCTTTTATTTTTCCTCAAGCACTGATAGCATTTCCCAGGCAAGCTCAACCAGCAAAACATCTGAAGCAAAACAAACCCAACATGCTGCTGCAAGATAGGGAGGTAAAATGCCTTCTAACCTTGCAGTGTTCAGGGGCTGCCTGGATTAGTGTCAGTGCTCAGATGCTTCGTGTGTTTCAATGTAAAACGTATTTCTGAAAATCTTCAGTAAATATTTCCTTAGTAAACTTGAACAAACAAGTTTCTCCTTCTAAAGACGAGAGATTAAGTGCTGAGCCAAACAGAAGGACTGGGTCTATCAGCTGCCATGTGGGAGCTGTCACCTTGCCCTTCAGGCCAGCAGTGCACAAGAGCATCCTGCCCAGAGGAGGGTTTTAAAGCTGAAACTCTTCAGGGCTCACATGAAATATCCCAGCTGAAATTCTGCCACACGGGCAGCAGCTGCAGCTCCACAACTGGTTAGGTGGGGTGTGTCCCTAAAAATCTAAGTGAGGAGGAGCTTGGGTAAGGGTGAACACATCTGAAGGGGAAAAGACAGGATAAGCAGCCTTTGGAAAAATGGAACAGGTGTGATGAGGAAAGAGTTAACTATCTTCACTATAATGAGATCATTTTTGTCCCTTCCGTAAATCTGACTATTTACTAATGTCTCAAGTCACTTGCTCTGGAAGCATCCTTAACCCTGTCTGTGCTAAGCTGAAAAAAAAGAGCTCCAGAAGGTTCAAATTCAACACAGAGATTTCCACCCCCAAATCAGCATTTTGGTTCTTCTTCTTCAGCTCAGCTTTACTCTTTCTGTGTTATGGACATAATTCTGATGTGTCACTGAAGAATATTTCAGTTCTTGATCTTCCCTTTTCGAGGAAGCCTTTCACCACAGAATCACAATTGGGTCATGCTAGATACTATCACGAGGACCCCCAAAATCTCTCAGGAGAGCTGCTTTCAGGAATAGTTTTCTTTCCAGGAAGAACAGCTGCATTATTTTCTGAAATATTTGTTTGTACTTTATCTTGGTTACACATTATCTTTTCTTTATCTTGCTTATACATTATCTTTTCTTTATCTTGTTTGCACCCAGCTTGCCAAGTGATCCAGGTCTCTCCATCTGTCATCCTCCACTTCATTATTTATCACTTCTCTTGACTTTGTAATTTCTGGTCTTGAAAAAGTGTTGTGTTTGTGATTTTTTTTTTTCAATTTGACCCTAAAGATAGATACTCAGTTTTATTCTATGTGTTGCAGAACCCTGCTAGAAATACTGAGCTGGACAGTGTTTCCAATTTACATTTGCTTTTTGAGACCTGTGAGCTACCCCATGCTTTGTCCATTTAATAAGCACCATATTGATTTTGGTTTATTCTAGTTTCATAACAAAAATAATGTGTGGCATCAAACCAGACATGTTAAAGTGCCAAAGGACAGCAGTATTGATGCTGCTAGGCTTAGAAGAACCTTTTTATCACTGGAGTTGTAGAGCACTTCTTTCTTTCCTTGGTTTATCCCAAGAATGCTGCTTTGAGGTGGAAAAGCTTAATCTGTGATTTTCCCACTGGCCCCTAGGTGATGTGAATTTTCTGGGGCACACCAGAAGCCTGTGCTGGAGATGGAAAAGAAGCCAGGCATTGCAGACCCCAGGAAATGGCCCATGTCCCAGCTCTGAGAAGAGAGGGCAAATCATGATATGAACTATGGAAGGCAACAATTGGGACTTGTGTTTGACCATGGCCATGCAGCTTCCGTCACAGCACCAGTTAAATGTGGTCTCTGGAACAAACTTCCTTGCCTGAAACAGGTCTTGTAACACCTCTGTCTCCATTTTTCAGGTTGGAATAGTTCCTGGCCCGACAAGGGGGAAGTCTCTTGCTATTTGTGCATCATGGCTAAGCTGTGAAGACTTATGTGGCCTTTACATTAAATATTTCCCCCTTATGTGAAATTAGGGTGTTAGAGCTTTGACTTTTTTTGTTGGGAAGAACAGTATAATTGTCATATCCTAGGAAACTTGACCAAGGCACTGCTAGGAAGGAATAATATTAATTCTGTGACAGCATTGTTAATTAGCCTTCAGCTGTTTAGGCAGCTTTACAGCTATCATGGCTTGTATTCTTACTAGTAAGTAAATTTTGTTTATACTGGGTTTTTTGGGGGGGGTTCTGCTGAACTCCTGGGGTCTGTTCTCCTAATGCTAAGGAACCCCTTCAGGCTCCCAGGATAGGAATAAGGGCATTGCTACGCAGTCCCATATTGCTATAAATATAAAGCAATTTTTTTACTTTAAAACAACTTGTCTTGGCTTTTACGCATAATTTTTCTTTCTCTCTCAATTTTAACTATTATTTCTATTCATAGAAGGAGCTAAAGTTGCCATCACGATCTTCTCTAGTGTCTGTTCCTTCCTGGTAATTTGAATTTTTCTTCTTGGAGAATTAACCATTCCCATCATTGTATAACTCCCTCACATTAGTAATTTTAGAGTCTCTATCCACATTTTTTTTTCCTTGTTAAACAACTCACGGTGTTTGGTCTACTAGTCAAATTTTATCAGAATTCATTCCTAAAAATAAGTTTTCATACTTCACACTGTAGTTGCACCGTAAAGGGAGCACTTCACCTGGAGAACAGTCAGAGGAATTCATCCAGAGGGCTCCTGGGATATTTTGTTGTCAATTTGCAGCTCTGGGACCCTCCTGTGCCACCCCTCCTGAGGGCAGGTGTCGATGAGCCACGGCCACTGCAGGGATTGAGGCTAGGAATGGACTTCTGGCAGAGGGTCGGGGCAGGAGCACAGCCAGCTCCGTCCCTGCTGTGGCAGCGTTCCTTTGGAGCTGGCTGTGTCCCAGGCACTGGGAGCACGGTGGGCTGCCTGCCGTGTGTGCTGATCCTCAGCGGGTTTTCGGTGGAAATCTTTCCGCCGTGTTTCAGGAGCTGCGAGCAGACCATAGCCTGATCATTTGTTTCAAAAGATAAACTGTCGTCATTGCTTGTGAAGGAACATTTGTTAACCTTCACATTTCATAAAACACTTTCTTGCTCATTTTTTAATCATGAAAGATGAAATTGGATCTCGAGTTGTTATCCTTGCGGTATCACCTCAGTCTCCAGCTGTGTCTCGATGTATCTTTCAATACATTTCGTCTCAGCAAATAGATTTACCATTTGTTCCATAATCACAGTTCCAGCATTCCTACCTCTAATTATTTTTGATAAGCAAATGCCATTGAAGGAACTGCTTCTGGGACAGAGCAGCTTAGCATGCAGGCTCAGATGGCTCCTCGCAGCCCCCACGCAGCGATGTGTGTTTGTTCCGAGGCATAATTAAACATTCACCAAGCTCCGCTTCACAGGGACGGGCTGGGTGTTGCATCAGGATTTCCCGTGAGGAACTGACAACCTAAATTTCACTGTGAAGTGCTGATGAAGAACGTGATTTTTCCTTTTTACTCAGCATGGTGCCCTCACACGAGCAAAGGCGAGTCGGGCTCGCTTTGAGAGGAGCAGAACTGTTGCTTCTGCGTGTTTGATATGCTGGGGTGTTGGGAAAATTTTTCATCATGTAAACTGATTGGGGCCTTAATTAGACTCCAAAGAAAGCTCAAAACCCGCATTAAAAAACGATGGTGAATCAGTAAAAGAGAAGGCTTTCCAGGAAACCCTGATGCTGTTCTCAGTGGGATTCATGGCAGTTCTTTTCACCCACTTTCCCACATCAGGGCTGCAAACTCAGCATGGCATCACTCTGCACCTGGTGTTGGTGCCTCCAGGGAGCAGAGCAGCCCTCTGCATCCCATCTGAGGGACGGGGACCTCCTGGCAGGACTGCCATCCCCTGTCACCCCTCAGCACTGATTGTAGCACGGAGGCTTGAACTCCACCCTCAGCAGCTCCTACTTCAAATGACTCAAATGCCGAGTCCTGGGGTTTTTGCTCTACTCCAAACGCCCCAGGGCATTCATTCTGTCAGTGAATCCCTTTAGGAGCCCTTCAGGTGAAGTGTTCTGTATCTGGCAGATGTGCAGGGTTTAATTTTCTTGTGGGATAAGAGCAGTGATCTTGCACAAACATGGGTGCTCTGCTCTGTTGGCACAGGAGAATGTGGACAAATTCCCTCCTCCTGGTGGCCTTCCCCAAGTCAGTGACAACAGCCCTGAGCCAAACCCCTAAACCACGGCTGGATGTGTGAGAACGAACCTTTGGGAACCGAGACGTGTGTGCCCCAACAGGCAGAATTTAAGTTAATCTCCCCAAGACGTCACTAATACTCGGAATGTGGCTTTAACCTGCAGAAGCTGCAGCACCTTTGAAGCAGGAAGGAGAGAATTTGGGACATTTTTTTCCTCTGGAGAAGCACAGCGTGCATGCATGCACCGGGAGCATGCCCTGCCAGATTTTCAAGGGACATGTTTAGCGTGGGAAGGAGAGGTATAAATGCAGTGTGGCTGAACAAATGGTGTCTGCTCAGAGCCTAAAAATGTCACTAGACTGAAGTGCTGCTTTTGCCTCGCAATAGGGGCATCTTGCGTGCTACACAGGACACCCTCACTTCTACTCTTGGTGTCTGTACAGATTAAGGAGGATTAATTAGGCTCAAAATACAATGTGTCTTGGCAAGATTGCTGTGCTTTGTGATGTTAAAGTACAGTTGGTTTTTTTTCCTCCACAGTAGCCGGTCCAAGAGTTTCTCACAGCCTGTGCCCGTACTTTCTTTGTTTGTTTGCTTTTTGCCCTTTTTTTTTTCCATCTCCACAACTTCTCACTGAGGAGGAAAGCTAATGGGAAGTAATTCTGCCGGGCTGTGGTACACTAGCATGCCTCTAGCACTTTCAGCTTTGCAGTTTTCTGACTGCTGTGTTTAAACTCTCCTAGGAGGACGTTGTTGCACTTGTGTTCAGCAGTGCCAGAGCAAGGATGGGCTTAAGGTCAGCAGCTTCAGTTATACCATGGGAAAGGCTGGGGCAGGGGAGGAGGACTTGGACTTCTCCTACCTGCTAAGAGTCCCAACCGCTCTGTAAATATTCACTGAAAAGATGGAGGGAGAGGCCTAAGGAGTAAAAATAAGTGAACATCCAGATGTGTCCTTCAAGTGAAAACAGACTCCCTTGAGCAACCTTGAAGTTCACGCCCAGTAATCTCTGAACCAGTGCGGTCACTTGGCCAGGGGCTGTTTTGTACTGGTTCAACTCCCCCTGCTATGCTGTCCTTGAATGCCAAACCCTTTGGCATGCAAAATGTGAATTCTTTGGGATTGAACTTGAAGGCTTCATGAGAGGACAGCTTGACCAACTTCATTAGTATCAAAATGCATTTCCTTTCCTTCAGCTGACATGACTTCCCACTGCAGCCCTGACAACGGTGTCCTGGATAGGAGGGTGCACCAGCTAACATGTATTTACCATGCTGAATCTCCTGTCACTGAGGCTTTCTCTAATATTACACAAAGGCTGATTACAGGGAAGGTGTCTGAAGTTGCTTTTAAGCTTATTCTTTTTATCTTTTTAAGTGATGTTCAGGCTTTGCCTGCATTTATTGGTATATTCAATACTCCAGTCAAATCACACTTGTAGCTCAGCATATTTCTAATATCCACAGATGGGAAAAATACTGATTGCGGTATTTAAGAGCCACCCTCACTGAAAAACCAGTTGTTGGGGTGTTTCAAAAGGTAGGGGCAAAACCATTTCTTTTCATGATGATGGGTTTCAGGTACATAAAGCAAGTCTTGTTCTACAGCAGGTCCTGATGAAGGTAGGAAATAAACAGCAGCAGGCAAATAGGGAAGGTGTATGGGAAAACCCATTTCATCTACTGGCTGGAGAGGATATGAGCATGGAGTTCTGTAGCTCTTCTAGAACTTCTATATCCAGATAATCTGGCTATATAAATATGTAGAAAAATATGCAGTTGTACGCGATATTTACAAATGTAGATATTTATCTGTAGGTTAGTGTTTAGTCCTCCTTCAGTTCATAATTCTTATCTTTCAGTGTTGACAAAACCTCTTTTTTGGGGGGGGAATTATCAGTCTCAACTCAGCTGTTTGAATTTTGAACTTGTTTCGTTCTCATGTTTAAAAAAATCTGATTGACACTGCCAAGCTTTCCTTTCTGTACCACTCATTATTCAGATGTGTCTGTCCTGCTTCCTCTTTTTTTGTCTCCTATGAAGTTAACAGCTCCAAAATTTTTACTCTTTCTGTGGAGGGAAGATTTTCTCCTTCATTTTTGATTGCAAGCTGCTATCTAGTCAGACACCAGGCTAGAGGGGGCGAGAAGAAATGGAGACTCTGTTCTTGTAGGCAATGACTAAACCAGATTGTTGTTCCTAGTGGTGACAGAAATAGGCAAACAGGTTCTCAGTTTAGCCCCCTTGAACATCTTGGTTGAAGGAAAAATCTGTTAAAAGGTGCTAAACTTAACGTGTTCGTATGAGAAGTTTCTTACTGTTTTCCCTACAGTGAGAACCCTTTACCATTCTTTTTCGCCCCTCCAAATAAACCCCAGCAAGGTGCTGTGACTTTACTATAGTTTGAATTAACTTGAGGTGCACTCACAGAGCTGTTGAGGTCTGGATCACCATGCAGGAGACTGCTCTTTAGCCCAGACAAGACTGCATAAAAACCCATCCTTTGACAGTTGCCTACTGCTTCCAGGAGCACTCCCTTCTTTTCCCATTAGTTCATTTGCATTCAGGGCTGCTCCTGTATGCCAATTAGCTTTAATTTTTACTATACACACTGACATCAATGGCCAATGAGAACAGGGCATAGCGGGGTTTTTAGTGTGCCCATAAACTACAGAAAATTGTCCTTGGACAAACTCCTGCTTTCAGACTGGCTGACAACAATAGACGTGGTTAAGTTCAGGCTAAGAGCCATTAAACATAATTACTACCACAGGCTAAAAGTTTAATTGTGCTAAATTTTAAATCTGCATAGTCTATGCTTATTTACAAGCTGGCTGGGTCTTCCTGTTACATAAAGGGGAATAAATCTGTACTTAAAAATTGTTGCCTTTTAACTTCAAAGGGAAGTGAATAAATAGGGTGTTTTAGAAGAAGCAAAACAACCCCAAACTGAAAGCTTTCTGTATTTCCAGCTTCTTTTATGCCAATGGCTCCGAGCTGGTAAGTAGAGGCTAAACATCATCTGATAGATTTTTCTAATGCGCTTCAACTTCGTGTGTGTGAATGTGTGAGAGTGTTGCATCTGTTACGAAGGTGTCTGGGGGACAGAATGCAGATCAGTTTGTTCATGTGGGGTTATTTTAAATTTAACCACAGATGGGGCTTGAGGCGGAAGGTTTTTCCTCCTGCTCCTCCTGCTCCTCTTGCTCCCTCCTTCCAATAATGTTAAGCTCCCCACTTCAGAAAGTTTCAGCTCAAGTAGCTTCTGGATGAGGAGATATCAGAGGTGGCAAGTTTTCCACAAGCAAACAAAAAAAAGGCGAAAGACTCTGTTCATTTTGTGTTTGCTTCCAACAGATTAAAAAAAAGTCATGTTCGCTGAGGTACAAGTTACAGCGTATTTTTAGAAGCACGGTGAATATACGGGGCTCTAAATCACTCCCCAAAAAGCAGATTAAAATTAGGAGGTGCTAGAATAAGTGTGAAATGTTCATCTGTTGGGAAAGGGAGGGTATGGAGGACTGTGAAACTTGATAGAAGAGAAAAAGATCAGCACGCTGACTCGCTGGAAGCTACGTTATGTAGACATTAGAAGGCAACACGATTTCAGCTGGACAGAACATAAGCTTCAGATCTTATGCAAACAGTCAAAGCTGTTTAACAATTGGTTTGCCCCCAAAACCCCTGAAAGGAGACAGGTGAATACGATGCCAAATACATTTTTCATGTTTCTTAAGCTAACTGTTTAAATAGTTAAGTGAACATCTGTCCAAATTTCCCCATCATTTCCATTTAGAAAAGTCTCCTATTTGAAGGCTGAAGAAAAGCACCTGCTTAACAATGCAAATGGTGCTGTCTGGGGCCCCTTTATTTTGTTTAATCTAGATTGAGCTCCACACAACTGTGATGCTAATGAATAATGGATATTTTATACTTGTGCATGTAGCAGTGCTGGGCACAGAGCAAATCTAGGATTAACCTCCCAGTTTCCCTGCCTAATGCATTTGACTCATTTTTTTGAGTTTGCTGTGACTTGGGTACTCTAAAAACGGATGCCTGGTTTTATGGGAATCGGGAAAATCCTGGCAAAAGCTGTCAGGCTTTGCCGTGCCCAAGTGGAAAGGGGCAGCTACGCTGAGGAAGGGAGGGATATCTGGAGTAATGGCTTGATTTGTGGGTGGGTGCTGAATGAGAGCCAGGGCGTTCCAGGCTGGAGACCTGGACGCTTTTCAGTGCCGCATTTTTCCAGTCCGGTCTGCTGGCGTTAGGCAGCCGAGGCCCGTGCCCAGCTGCCTCCCCTGCCTCCCCTGCCTGTGGGGGCTGGAGCAAGAGGGGTCAGCTTGCAGGGAGAAAGGGGCTGCCTTTTGCTGGTGCAAATTATACAGCTGGGATTTCACTCTGCCTCTCAGCCTTCAGATGATGGAATCATAGGGGAAGAAATTTCGGGACTCCCTTTGCGAATTTTCCGTCCTGCACGAGTGTTTCTGTTTTGGCTTGCATTGTTTTGCTCTCAGGGAAGACATAGCGCTGTTTCTTCACAGGAAGGCCTGGGGTTTTCCAGACGGGCCTAATGAAAGACCACTGATCACACTTCTAAAGAAAAATAAGGGTGGGCTTTCTTACAGCTGGAGAGCAAGCCGACTTCAGGAGCACGGCACTGTAGGAGGGTGGGAGAGTTGTGTGGAGGTTTCTATAACACGGCTGGGTGTTTTAATTCACAATTACTGGCCAGTAATAATTAGTATTGATTAGCTTGGCAAATTGCAGGTTTAGAAATTGGTTATAGATTTTCCTGATGCTTCTCATCTGCGTGTTGTGGAATCAGCCAGAACCGATGGCTTGAAACAAACCGTGAGCCCAGATCTGTCTGCGGGCAGCGGTGCGTTGCGTGCACAGAGCTAATGGCCGGCAGGGATCGTACGTCTTGAGGCTCATCGCCCCCAAAATACGATTTTTATCATCTCCTAGGCAAAGTAACTAACCACACGCCTATTGACCAGAGGCTGGGGTGAACCGTGGTTCTGTCAGCCCGTGGTCAGTGCGGCTGTGACGCCGCAGTGGCACCGCGCCCCTGGCACACACGGGGTCTGCAGGGACACCTCGGGCGAGGGGGCCGCGGGAAGGATGCTGCAGTCTTGCTCGAGTCCCCCGGCGGGAGCTGTAACAGCAGCAGACATCTGGGGAGACAGATAGTGAAAGCCAAGATGGAAATGGCAAAGCTTCCAGTGCTGAAGGGCTGTCCTGGAGGAGCGGGGAGCTGAAGTGGAACGGCTGAGCATGCTGTTCAGGCCGCCGTGGAAGGGCTTAGCTGGCTCCCGGGAGGGCTGGGGAGCAGGAGGAGGGGGGCACAGCCAGGGAGGAGGGCTTGCTCTCTGAGATGCCTTGCGAAATGCTGTGCACTCATTGCAAGAGAAGTCGTGCTTTTTCTTTTTAAACAGCAGGTAGGTGAGGTTCTTCCTGAGCTCTGTTACAGTGCTGCCTGCCAGGATTGGCAAAGTTTGCAGGACTTCTGTGTCCTGCTGCCAGCCTGTCCCTCCGTCAGGCTGTGGCCAAGCGCAGCAAGCCCATGTGGAGCGGCTCCCAGCACCCACCCCACTGCTGCAGAGAGGCAGATAGTTTTTGACTGAAATTTTGTGAGCCCCAAAATAGTGCTCTAAGTGTTTAATGCTTTTCTCCATTAGACAGCAAATTAGCCCTAGGCTCACAAACCAAATGAAGTTTCATCTCGACGATCGGAGCCTGCTCACCAGGCAGTTTTATCCCAAGTTCCCGCACGCTGGTTGGTCAGTGAAATGGAGACTGCAACTTCTATTTATTGGTGCAATACAGTATTTGATACTGCTAATTACACTTAATTAGTCCTTCCACCATTTAATTAAAATGGCTTCTAATGATTGTGCTTCTTTGGCAGGCTCTTTGGTACCACCGGGAATTGTGCTGCCTGCAGTAAACTGATCCCTGCCTTTGAGATGGTGATGAGGGCCAGAGATAATGTTTACCATTTGGACTGCTTTGCCTGTCAGCTCTGCAACCAGCGGTGAGGACACAGTTATTGTACACACAAACTAATTTATACCTTTGCCCGTGAAATAGGGGAAATGTTTGATGCTCGCAGCCTGTCTGGGGCTCGCAGCCTGCTGGCAGGGCTCGGGCTGGTTTGCCAGGCTGACCTGGGCGATGCATGTAAGTACCTGTAGCCCTTTTAGTGCAAATCCCCTTGGAGCTGGTGGGAGCTGGAGGGGCAAGGGGGAGGACCTAGACACAGACTGTACAGCTGCTGCTGAATAAAACAAACTGCTCCAGCATCCTTTCAGGATCTACCCTCTTTGCAGAAGGCAGATGATGGAGACTGGACCTCCTCTGGCAAACTGACGTTATCTCGCTTAAATCACGTTTCTGACACGCTCAGAACTGGGGGTGGAAAAGAAGAAGGATAAAGAGAAGGGACAGGAAGGAGAAAAATACTCTGACTAAGCCCTTTCCAACACTAGGAACAAATCCCCTTAGTTGTTGTGTAATTAATAGAGGATCTTGGTGGAATAATTCTGAGTGGAGCTTATGTATTTCTGCTGGGTGGAAGATGCACATCAGGGAGTATAATAAAGGGTCATGCTCAGTGTTTTCACTTGGACTACCTGTAGCCAGTTGAGTTTGGGAGGGCCGTCAAAAATCTTCCCAGCACCACGTTTGTTGGTCATCATAGGCAGAATGGAAGCCCACAGAACCAGATGTGATACCGTGTCACCTTCTGATGCATCCATCTGTCCATCCTTGTCTAAGATAGACCTGAAACTGCTTGCTGTCCTTACTGCTTGCTTCGTCAGGCTCCAGTGACTGCCCAGGGTCCAAGGGCTGTGCTGGGGTTCCTGTTCTGGATCTGTGGTTGTTTCCCAAAAATGAAACTAGGATGCCATGCCTCATGCCATGGGAAAGCGTGAGAGAGATGACAAAACTTGTGGGAAGATGGAGAAGCCAATTCTGTAAAAGTCAAGCTAGAAGCCTGACTTATGCATGCATTGCTCGCTCTAGAAAAGAGTCACAGTGGGATCTCTCGCGAAGCAGCCATACATGAGTGTCAATGCAAACCCCTGCCACCTTCCCCCTGAACTTGGGGGGATCCTGTCCGATTCTGCTCTCGCACCCTCTGCCAGTGGCTCAGCCCTAGGGATGAATTTGGTGTCAGCCGGTTGGTGCCAGAGCACGGAGGAGGCGAATGAGGCGGCGTCGCTCCCTCCCTGAAGGCGGGGGCGGTGTGTACTCGAGGCACAAAACTCCCGCTGCTGCTGTCGCCTGCTCGGGCGCGGTGGCAGTGTCGGGGCGGCAGTGACATCTAGTGGCTCCTGGCCTTGGGCTCTCTGCGGAAGCCACGCGGGAGCTTTCGGTTGCCCGGTCTTGTTCTGTGACTCTTGAACACAGAGCTGATCCCCTCGTTCCCCTACATGCTCCTTGCACACTGCTACAATCGCCAGTCGGTTCTGAGATTTGTCTCCAGACTCGGGAGTGTCGTGGGTGCTGCCGGGCTTAGCCCTCAGGATCAGCTCTTTTCAGCCTCCTGATTCAGATTCCTGGGCAGGAGAGGGGTGCTCCCAAACTCCACGCCGAAACTAGGGCTGGAGCATTATAAATGTCCCATCAGGCAGAGGCAAGTCCCAGCGCTGGGCTTCACAGGCAGGAGTGCTAGATTGGCCTCGGAGGCCTGCAGGATGAGTATCTGTCACCAAACCCCTACTTCACCCTTCTTCTCTCACGGAAAAACCCAGTGCTGCCTACTTTTTATTTTCAGTAATTTCTTTTCAATTTCACCCTTTATTTCAAAGGCTCCAAAGCGTCTCCCTCCCTTCCCTCTTCAGTTGCCAGTGTGGTCCCACTCTGCCCTTCAGGCAACCTCCAGGGCTGTCACTGCCCGGCAGGAGAGCGCAGGTAATCCCCCCGTTCTGGCAGAGTTGTGCTGTGATGCACAAAGGATTTGCTCAGTTTGCGAGGGGCTGAGTTGTTCTGAAAGATGAGCTATGTGTAGGTTATTACTTTTGGCTGAGGTCAGAGGGCTACAAATTTTTATGACTTACTCTGTAGCGATTTTGGCTTGAAAGGGCAGAATGGAAGTGGTCCTGTAAGAGAAGACACTGGATGGTGAACTGAGAACAGTGAGATTAAGTAACCCTAAAGTCAAAATTGCAGAGGTGGATGCCAGTTCTAGTTCTGAATTGGAAACCTCACCTGAAATACTTTCTTGTTCTTGAGCTCTGAAAAGATTTGATGATGAAGACCTTTCTTTAGTTCTCTTCCAGCTTGCTTACCCTTCTATAGCTGGACTCTGTATAGAGTGCTAAATCTATCACAGCAAAAGCTCTAATATTTTTACCAAGTGTGAAGTGTTTTTATTACCTCCATTCCCTAAAACATCAGGTTTGCAGCAAGTCCTGCATTACTACTCAGCCTACCATGCTTTAAACTCCCAAATTCTCCAGCCCCTCCTTTGGCTCCTCTAGACCCAAAATCAGCTTTAGCAAGTGACAGCTGTTGATGATGCTGGTGGCAAGAGTAATTTTTGCATTTCTCCTCCTGGAGATTTATATGGCACTTAAGGTGGGGATAAGTAATGAAAAGCAAGCAGCTGTGTCTGTTACTCATTGTGAGTAAACCTGCTGCTGGGGGAGGTGGTTGTAAGGAGAGTGTGTGCAGAACAGTTTTTACCATAAAAGCTGTTAATTTAAATTAGGAATAATTTTTATCTTTTTAATATACAGAAAAGGTTGGATTTCAGAACTACTAGAGCATGTGCCACAGAGGGAAGAAGATGGAAGGTCCTCAGTGAAATCCTATAAAGTGTGAACCAATGCCCAGTTCTCTCTGTACCAACTGGGCAAATTAATCAGCTTATTTGCAGGTGTCCAGTTGGAGAAAACTTCTGCCCGTGTTGGCCCCATAAAGGAGCTCTAAAATTATCAGTCCTGTTCTTTTAGCAGAAAATGCTCAGTTTTATGGAGATGCTCTCCCTGAAGCTGCCTGAGTTACAAATGATGAAAGCGCTTTAGACAAGGAGTAGGCAGTGCCAAAGCTCTGCCTGGGAGCAGGGAAAATGGGCATTTGAGGTCTGCTAAGTCTCCTGAGGATGGGGTCATCTCCAATTATCTTCCTTCAAAGCCCAGTGCATATTTGGCCTTGCCAGAGGCTGGTACCTACCCGTTCCTCTCAGTGCAGAGCTGCCTTGAGGCACAGTGCCTGAGCCAGGGTGTCTCTGCTTTATGGACCTGAGGCTGATTTCAGACTCAGCTCTTGGGGCAGTCTGTGCTCTGGTCTGTCATTGCCCTGCCAGTGTGATGGACAAAAAACAGCCCCTGAATTGGGTGCAGAGAACATTATTTGTTATCTTAAGAAGTAAAGATTAGCTTCTGATTCCTGAGCAAGCAGGCAGGGTGGGAAAAGCTATTGGCTGCCAATTCACACCTCTCTGATCTTATATATGGAACTTTTTTGACCTTAATGGTCAAATAAAATTGTTAAATATCACAAGCTTCTCTGTCAACTTCAAGACAAACAGAACAATTTACATGGTATATAGAGAGCAGTGCCCTTCGCTCAATGAAGATAAAGGTTAGGAGTCCAGCCACCGAGAAATTTCTATTTATTGTTCAGCACTGTACACAAGGGGGTGAGGGAGGACTTAATAGCCAGTCCTTGCCTGGAAATTAGTGTAAATACTGCTTCACCCGAGGGAACTGTGGAAATGTGGATACCAGCAAAAACTTCGAATAGGCTCCGTGTAATATTGCCCGCTTGATTTCCTGGCTGGAGAGCCAGCATCTCTTGTCTGCAGGGACAAATCCCTTAACTGCTCCCAACCTCCTCCTTCAGCTGGCACGGGACCCCGCAGAGAGTGGGACCTGCTCCCTGAGCTGCTCCCTGTGACCTGGAGCCAAGCATGGATGTGCCAGGGAAAGGTACAGCAAAGGGAGAAGCAGTGTCAGAGCTAGAAATCAAACTCTGCTCACCAGAGTCACCCTCAGACCCAAACTGCCTCAAATTCCCCCCGATCTCACCTCTGTTCATACTCACACCATCTAACCCTTTTTCATCTTCCAGATTCTGCGTGGGAGACAAATTTTTCCTGAAGAACAACATGATCTTGTGTCAGATGGACTATGAGGAAGGGCAGCTGAACGGGAGCTTCGAGTCCCAGGTTCAATAACAGCCCCTGCTTCGCTGGAGCACTGTGGGATGGGCGCTTGGCCGCACGAGCAGCGAGGGCGTCTGTCAGCTTGCCTGCAATATTTTTTTAATTCTTGGTCCAGAGAGGACTATATACATTGTAGTACTTTTCCCCCCCAACACAAAGCAGTTACAATTTTAGGTGTACAGTTGTGCCTGCTTAGCTGAGCACTGCATTGCCTGTATGTTTGTGAGTTTTTGGGGTCTGGGGGAGGGCTCTGTACAGTCTGTTTTCTGTATATAAACTGGAACATTTATTTTATGAAAAATGTAATGCAATTTTATTACTGGTGTGAATTAAAAATTATGAATGTTTCCTGGTCATCTTTGCTGTGGTTTCTTCCCCGTGTGGCAAAAGCCCGTATTTCCTGTGCTTTATGCTGAGCAGACTGTTGGAAACGTGTACATAGATCCCTGGAAACTGCATGGATCACAGCAGAGGCAGGTTCTCTCATAATAACCGGGGGAAATGCTGCTGCAGGGTTGTGGAGACTTCCGTGCAACCACCTGCTTCCCTGTACAATGGGAGGGAATGAGCTGGGGGCAGGTGAAGGCTGGGAACCATCGGCATCGCTGGCGGGTCCCACCGAGGCTGCTGTGCCGTGCTGAGCTGCTGGCCGAGAGGCTCCTTGTGGATTCAGACAGATCATTTCCACGGGATTCCTGCTGGCTGGCTGATACGCTGTCTCCAGTCTGGGCTGCGAGGAACAGGCTCCCTTCAGCCCTGCCAACAGGTGCCTGGGCATTGATCAGAATATTAATTTCAAGGCTTTGCTAGGCAGCGGGATTTTCCCGTGGGGCATCACTTGTCCAGGTCAGAGCTGCTGCAAGAGCTGATGTCAGGGTTGGGACGTGACCGGGCGCTGATGCAGCAGATCCCTGCTCCCAGCCCTTTTTGCTTACTCTGTGCCAGGTGCTTTGACCTCCCACGCAATAAAAGCGATCAGATTTGAAGCATCTCCCGGAGAAAAAATTCTGAACTGTGTTCCTGCTGCGATGCTTTGTGCAATGATTTTCAAGGTTATGCAATTCATGTGCAACCCACTGGACTGTATCAAACACATTTCTTTGTATAGTGAGTGTCACTTTAATATAGTGCACCAGTAGCTGTAAAGGATGGCTGCAATTCTATTTATTTTGTCTTCTTGCTTTTTCTTAGATTTACCCCCCTTTCCTTTAATAAATAGACACCGAGTACGTTTTTTCTGATGTGACTTAATTGGTTGCTGGTCCTGGGTCGCTTGTGTGTGCTCTCTGAATTGCAAATGCCAGATGCAGTGCAGCTGGGTGCTGCTCTGCCTGTTGCATGAAATGCTTTCGTGTACACCTGTGCTGAATAATGGCTAAGCAGAAGCAAAACACCACCAGACATTTAGCCTGCTTCAAAATATTGCCTGTCATCTAGAGCTACCTCAGACATGTGGATTGATTGAGTGGTTTTTCTTCACAAACAGATGTTTTGGGTTGGGAGACCCAGTGTAAAATGCGTGGCCTCATCCCTTTTTATTCCTATAAACATGGAATAGCAATTAAAGAGCCACTTATAGCTGCCTATGGATATATGGTATTTAAACTGCTGTTCCGTTTTAGTGCTTCTTGGGGTGGGGGGAGGTTGTCTTTTGAGAAACTGTAGAGTTGATGCTCTTTTTGTAG
The DNA here is from genome assembly GCA_013397725.1 of Rhagologus leucostigma. Taxonomy (NCBI): domain Eukaryota; kingdom Metazoa; phylum Chordata; class Aves; order Passeriformes; genus Rhagologus; species Rhagologus leucostigma. The sequence continues at coordinate 1,625,473 of VZTD01000747.1, read as the reverse complement.
GGCCTACCAGAGGCAGCTGCCCTGGGGCTATGGAAGGAGCAGCATGTTGCCCAAATGTTTCGATTCCTTGCTTTGAAATGGGCTGCCAGACAGCCACTGCCCCTGCCTGTGCTCTGGATTCAGGGCTCCCTGCCTGCCTGCCCGTGGGATTTGGTGCAATCCAGCACACAATGGCAGTGCAAGGCTGCTGTCCTGTGGTGAGGAAGGGAGCAGTAAAACCAAACCAAAATCGCACACCGAACAAGCTGGTGGGGCTGTTCAGTTCCAGTTCAGATTCTTAAGGAGGGGTTTGGTACCAGTTTAAAAATTGAATCCTTCAGAGAAAGGTACCTGAGTTACACCATGGGCCATGACTCAGGCGGGAGGAAAGCCTGGGGCAGGACACAACTTCTCAGTGCTGAGTAGGGTGTGCCAAATGTCCAATTGTTGTATATTAAAAAAAAAATACAAAGAAGAAATTGTGCAGCATCTGTATTCCTCTTTTCTGTGTCTGCACAGCAGACAAGGCCTACCTGCCACAGCCCGTGGCCCAAGGAGCGTTGGAGGTGGGACACCTTTAAAAATAAAAATCCCAGGAGGACAATGCAATCATGAATTCTTGTCTGAATGCTGCAAATTTGCTTAATAGAAACAAGTGCTGGAGTGCAGACCTGCTGTTGAATAATCGCTTCCACTCTACGGAGCAGAGCACGGAAACCTTTTGATGGTGTTATAGTCATCACTTGGCATAAATATTCATTCAAGGAATCAGAGCAGAGTAAATGGCATTTTAGCCGCTAATCATTTAGTATTAGCAGATAGCCTTTTTACTGCTAAAGATAACCACTGCCTAATCAGTTTAGTGACCACTGGCATACAGTATGACATTTAAGCCTGTGCCTCAGTCCCCGCATTGAGGACACGGCTGCCGGTGACCCCTCTGCCCAAGCCTCCGTCGTTCCCAATGTCAGCCCCAGCTGCCAACTGCACTCAACCGGCTTTAACTTCTGCATTATCTGCCATTTGCCTCCTTATCTTAGATCAAAGAGGAATTTTAAGTTCATACTACAAATATTAAAATCTAGGATCTTCGGTCTCTTTTTCTTTTTCTGGCTATGGCTAACAGCTGATCACAGCACAGTCTGATTTTGAGATTAAAAAACAAGCCAGTGTTTAAAGGCAATCAAAATCTTAGGCTTCGTCTCCATTCATCTTTAATGCTGGTGTAATTGCTGCACAGATTCTGGCTCTTCCTGCAGACTTATTTTTTTTTTTGGAGCATGCCCCTGTCTGTCAGAGGGATGTTATACTTCCCTGAGCAGCATTAGCGCTACTGAGCACCGCGCCACCGGCAATCCAGCTCACCCCATTTCATATCTTGCCAAACAAGTTAATCTAATATTAACAGCGGTTTGTTACCTCGTTGTTAGCTTAATTTACTTTACAAGAAATGCTATATTTGCATTTCATCCCTCTGTCATTGGCTTGTGAACCGCGCTTCCCAAGGCCAAGAAGGGATGGTTCGCGCCGCTCGGCGCCGGTCCCTCGGCACGCCCTGCCACACGGGGGAGGGGGCCATCACCCCCACCAGGCATCTTCCCTAATTGGCCAGGGGGGGTGTGGGGAGCTGGGAGGAGGATTTCGAAAGCCACAGAGCAGGTCCTGGAAATGCAATATTGAGAGTAGCACAAATGCCGCTGCTGCTCTTCCAGTAATAGAGCTGAGTCGTAGACAGCAGCTTTTCCTGGCGGCAAACATGTACAGGAAATGTCTTTAGTGTGGAAATCAGCAGACGTATGGGCATGGGGGCAGACGTCTGCAACACCAACAGGTTCCTCAGGCTTTCAGGGAGTGTTCCCACGCCAGCCCCTGCCACACGCCACGGACTCACCCAGGTCTGTCTGTCCGCCAGCACAGTGAGGTCCCTGCACTTCAGTTCCAAATTGCTGGGGTGGGGGAGCTGTGAGCAAAGTCCTCCAAGCAATCACTCAAAAGCCGCTTCCCCAAATGATCCAGCAGCCCCATGGAGCCGTGCCAGTTGCTGTGCTCGAAGGGCGGTGGGATGGAGCTGGGGATGCCCCATGGTGGCTGTGGGTGACAGCAATGATCCAGGACCTGGGGCTGTCCCTGCTAGGTCAGGAAATGCAGAGTTGTTGGAGGAGGAAATGGCTTTCCAGTGATAGCGTGTGACTTAAATCTTCATTAGCTCACTCTGTGTCCCATTGCTAAACCCTGTCCTTGTTTATGGGGCCCTGGCTTCCCACCTGCTCCAGCAGCTGCTGCCTTCCGCTGCCTACAGGAAGGGAATGACCCCTCTGGGTTTAATAGCAAAATGCTGAAGGTTGCCAAGGGCAGCTCTGTCCAGGCTGAGACATCTGGCAGGGCAGTTTTGTGGTGCTGAAGGTTTTTTGTGAAGGTCTGAGAGAAAGCAGAACTGGAAGGACCAAACCCAGAGAAACAGCAAGAGACAGAGAGATGGAATGAAGTAGGGGATCAGCTGCAGATAAAAGTATCAAATCTTAGTAGATTATTTCGAGCAATTGGAGGCCAAGTGCCCAAAATAGAGATCAGTTTTGCCATAAAAGCACTATTGAGCCCCTCATAAGTGATGTAAACAGGGGAGGTGTAAATACAAATGCACATCCAGGCTCCACTGCTGACTGCACATGAACCTGAAGTTGCAGGAGCTTCCTGGAAGGAATGTTTCACTACTAACTTAAATTATTTGAGGAGGAAGGTGCTGCCTGCTGTCTGCCTGAAGGGGAGCAGAGGGGCCAGCTGCCTGTTTTAGTCCTTGATAATAACACTGCTGGAAAGAAATGTTGCTAATGCAACCTGAGCTTTTATGGGTGATTTTACGTAGAAAATTGCCTTGAGAATAGCTTTATTATTATTTAATAGAATCAGGTATTTGCTTAAAGGTCTTGACATCCCTGCAGAAACTGTAGCAAACTGTGATTTTATTTAATGAAAATATTGTTGTTCAAAACCTGTTTCAGTCTGGGGCTTACCCTGCAGGCCCGTGTGCATCCCAGCAGTGGAAAAGTGTCGATTTCCTCTGGTCTGCCTCTCCCTCTGCAGCTCACCTGCGGTTTTTTCACCCTCAGAAGGCTTCCCTATGCACTTTGCCATCCATGTCTATCCCAGGGGAGTTACATGTAGCCTCTTGGCAGTAAGAGCGGCCATCAATGCTGCTCAGAAATGGATTGCCACCCTCCAAGGACAAAGCCTGGGTGACATCCACCCTGGAAGCTGCTGGATCGCTCTTCTCCCCATGGCTTCGGGTCCCATCACAGTGGTGATTCCTCAAGCCGTGGCCTCCAGTTGGTGGCCCAAGGGCAGTGGATGTCCAAAACCCTGCCCAAGGTGTCCCTGTTCTCATCCTCCAGCAGCAGCTATAGAACGGGCCCCAGTCTCTAGGAATGGCTTTTCAATAAGCCTGTTATTTAACCTACGTAACCCCTTTAATGTTCAGCGCTTGGGTTCAGACGGAGGGACTTCTGTTTGCAGTTTGCTTTTCTGAGAAGAGCGTATCTTTGTCATAATTAATTTTTTTTAAATTATTATTTCTTAAATTCTTGCTGAACGGAGCCCAGAGATGCAGTGAAGCGTCTTGCCTTGGCAGCACACACGGTGCAGTCACAGCAGCCCTGGGGGGCTGAGGCAGTGACCTCTGCCGGAGGAGGAGGAGGAGGAGGAGGAGGAGGAAAGGTGCCCCAAAGTCTCAACTGGAATGCACAAGTTCAGGACACAACATCCTCCAGAGCAGGGTGCCTCGCCTCTGCACCCCAGAGGAAGCTCTAGGAAATGCCATCCTTTGGCAAGGTACGAACATCCACATCGTGGCTCGGTCATGGCCACAGTGACAGCCCAGGGGCTGCTGCTGGCTGCCCTGAGCCGGGTCCCCTCACCCCACCAGGGAGCAGCAGCCTCATAAATAATTCCTCAGTGTAATGGCAAAGTTGTAAAACATGAATATTTAGCGCATGCATAATAGTTGTTTATTCATACTTAAATGTCAGCTGATGAAAACACATTTAAAAGGCTCCATTCCCGGGGAAGCACAGGCAGCTGGAGGAGAAGGGATGCGAAGTCACACTGTTTCTTGCCATACTGAAACCCAGGGCAGCAGTGATGGACCCCCTGCACTCTCCAGCAGCAATATATTCCTGCTCCCTGGGTGCCAGACCTTAACACATCCATCTCCCACCAATGGAGGGTTTCACATTTGTGCCAGAGCTGAATTTGGCTAAAACTCTGCCAGTTTGGGGTGTGCACTCCCAGCACGGGCGATGGGGTGGCCAACACTTTGCAGGACATGGGAGCTGTGGATGCAGGGATGCGGCCAGGGGTGCAGGCAGGCGGTCCCCCCTCATCCTGCCCGTCTCCAGCCCAGTCCCGCTCGCTAGCACGAATGTTCAACACTTGGGAAGCGGGGGAAAAAAATAAAAAGAGAGAGAAATAAATTATCAGTAAAGTAAAGAAACACAAAGTTATGAAGGACAATTTTTTTTGCTGTCAATACACACAAAGAGACAAAAATTGGAAGCTTTTGAGGAAAAGAAATGCGTCTGAACTTCTGAGCGAGCGAGAAAGTACTGAAAAGCCCTGCCATGCCGAGCTCCTCTGAGGTAACTTCTGTGCTTGGAAAGAATATTTCAGAAGACATTTTATTCTTTAGAAGATGCCAAAAATGCAAGACTTGGCACTTTAACAAAACAGAAAAAGGAAAACACATAATCTTCTTAACTAGTAAGTCTTTGAGCCCAGGATCACATTGTTGCCATATAATAAAAAGGGATGTTATGCAGTAAATTGGGCAGTTAAGAATTCTGTGCATACTCAAAATCATGACATTTCAAGGACAATAAAGTTGGCTGGCTCGTGGCCATTGGCCATACGAACAGAAAACAAAAAAACGGATTGTCAGCTGGTTATTCATACCGCATTACAAAACAAGTCTCCCAACAGGCAAACACTCTTTATTGCTTGTGTTTTTGCTCCAGAAATATATTTTTTAATTAAAAAAAAAAAAAAGAGTTCTTGCAGCATTCATCTTACAAATGTTAACCCCTTAAAAGACAATTCTGACAAGCTTTGCCGCTGGCTTTTCTACTTTATAAATGTTCTACAGACAAGGAGAAAATCAGAAAGAAAAATTTATTTCTCACATGGCATAAGTGTCTGTTTCTTTATGGGAGAAAAAAAAAAGAATCAAGGCATTCAAGACAGTTTTTATGCTATTAATCGTGTGGGATGCAATTAATCATGTGGGAATAATCTGTTTAGATTTTTGGGGCGTCTGACTGGAAATCGTCCCCGGAGAGTTGTTTTCCAGAGAAAACATATAGAATCTGTGAGCGTGTGCCAGGTGATGTCCCCAGACCTGCAGCCAGGGCTGAGGATGGTCCCAGTTTGGTGCTGGGCCTCGGAGCGGGGCTGGTGGCACGGATGTGCTGGCCCAGGGAAGGGCACCGGCCGTGGGCAGGGCGGTGTTTCGGCTGTGGCTGCGTAACTTTGCCACGTGTATCACTTCAGCCTGACCTGTGGGGCCGCACGGGCTCCCTGAGGGCTGTGTCGTGGCGACAATTGTTACACGCTGTGCACAAACAGTGATTCCTGTGTCCTCCGTGGTTGCGTTACACACTGGCAGCGATGCTGCTCCTCCCGTGCTTCCTGCAGGCCCTGTTCCTCCAAGTTCAGCCAGGAGCTGGGAATGCCGGACTCTGAGGCACATCCTGCGGGCTTCTGACACGCTGCTGTGTCCCTACTCTGTCTCTTTAATTGTCCCGGGGGGTTGTGCTGGAACAGCTGCAGGTGGTTTGCAGCGAGATGATCAGGACTATACCTTCTGCAGGTGGTGGGGGAGCTGGCTCGAGGTGAGGTGCTGGGAGTATCTGGTCGGAACAGGTATGGCAGTGGGCTTTTGTTTGGGCTGGAGAAATGCAGGATGTGTCTGCACGTCCTGGGGAACGGGGTGAGCCTCGTGTGGAGGGAAGGGATGGACACACGGTGTGTGCCCGTGCTGTGTTGTTCTGACTTCTTGCGAAGAGCTGCAATACTGTGTAGGCAAAGGAGTGTCGAAGCACTGGTTAAGTCAAATCCCCTTGGCTGAAGGACAGGTCTTAGCTGCGGGAGGGAATGATGCCCCTGTTTGGTCACAAAGCTCCCACAGAATTGCCTCCCTCCTGCTGGGTTATGGCAGAGAGACTGAGTCAGGCTGTCGTGGTGAGAGTTGTTCCCCTCTGTCATTTAAGTAAATCTGTCCTGACCGCAACTTAGGGGAAAGGCTTGGTCAAAAAAACTTCTCTAAGTGTTTTTTGGGAAGTGCTGGTTGTTTGTTTGTAGAAATGGCACTGGGCTAGATCCTGAACTGATGCAAATAAATTCATTGCCTGCCAAGCCACTGTATTTCTCTCATCCTCTGAGTCCTGGGTCAGCTCCCTGCTCTTCTGTAGTAGCTCTTTCCTGTGCTACTGGTTTCCACAAAATAGCCTTGCCTCTCCCTCTCCTCCCAAATTCTTGAGCATCTTTTTTTGCAGTGTGATTTGCTCAACCTTTGTTTTGTGTTTTAATCCACTTTTGTCTCTCCCCTGGCTCTGCCTATATGTGTTGTTTCCCATATTTACCTTGTTTTGATTGCACATTCTGTGGGACAAAGCACAATGATGCCATTTTGTGGGTAATTAAATCCTCCTGGTTGTGGTCCAGCCAGTGGGACAACTCATGCAGGAGGGTATAAACTGCCTAGATTTGCATGCAGAGCCTGTCATCTGCTGTGAATCATTTTGGGATGCTTTTGCATGAGCGAAGCTGTTTAAAAATAAATTGTATTGTATTAGACTAATGGAAGATAATAAATTCGGCTGGTCTTTTAGCTTAAAATTCATCAATGTCTGAAGCTGGAAGGGGGGAAGGAGCTGGAGGACATCGAGCCATCCAGCAATTAATGGCCAGGAGCTTGGCTCTTGCCAGGCTGCCGTGATGCCCGGCAGTGTCACACTGCTCTGGCAGCTTGAGGATAGCACAAGCACTAAACCCCTCTTAAAAAGGCAAAAACTAAAAAAAAAAAAAAATCCCTACTTCTTTTAAACATCAATTAACAAGATATCCTTTAATCAAAGTCTGCTCCAAGTGGCACTGCGCAAAGGGATTATTCCAAGATCAAAAACCTCTGAATTATTGAAGCCTTTCAACCCTGATGGCATTTGATGTCCCCACGCTAGAGCACGGAGAGCCCTTTTTTTGGGGGGGTGTAATCTCCCCAAGATCAGAACATGTCAGCTCTGCTCTGATTTTGGCCAGCAGTGTGGGAGAGGGGTTGCAGACTCAAGCCCAAGGCTCGTGCAGATTGTCACTGGGCAGTTTTGGGGAGAATAACACAGAGAGAGCCCGACCTGTCTCTGTGCTGCCTCGCTGGTATGTGACAGGGTTCCTGGGACAGTGTCCCTTGCAGGGGGTGTCCCGTAGCCCCGTCCTGGCTGTGGGGGTACTGCAGGGACTGAGCTTGCAGTGGGGACAATCCGCGTCCCCAAAACGTGAACCGGCTGTAAAGTCGGCTTTGTGGTTGTTCCTGTGCCATCACCACCTGCTCTGAGCACCGGTGCCCCGCTCCCCCATCCCCTCCTGCCCGTGTCTCCCAGCATATGCTCTCTTCGGTTTGCTGCTATTCCGCTGCTGCAGACAGACTGCGGCACCAGGTGGCTCCGGCACTGCTCCAGGACAGCATCCCCGTGGTGCGACAGCCCCGATGCCAAGCCCCGGCTGTGGCAGAGGGGCCTCTCTCCCACTAAGACCCGGCAGATTTTCCCCTCAGCCTCTCTGTGTGGATGATGCCTTCTCATCCCAGTGCCGTTGGAAATTTGGGGTGATTCTGGTAACCTTGCAGAACGAGGCCTGATTGAAGCCTCATGTAGGAGGAGAGGTGAGAGCAAGCACGTGGAGGGAAAGCAGCTTATTAGTAGAGCAAATAACTCACAGTTCATAATTCCCTCAGCAAGCACAACTCCTATTTTTGAATATCTGCGAAATGGCTGTGCTCTTCCTGAAACTGTTGGTACTCAGAATTAATGGAGTTTGCTTCTTTCTCCTTTTGGTTTGGGATGTATGGGTGTGTTCTGTCTGTGCTCAGGCTATGCTGGCCAGCTGCAGTGGCTCACACCAATTGCCACTCTGGTACCCTGCCAAAGTACTCCAGCACTCTCCCTCTGCACAGCCAGGACAAAGGTCCTAGAAATGTCTTAATTCCCTGAAAAAATGGCAAAAGCAAAGACTTGTGTGGACAGGATTAATATTGACCTAACACAAAAAGCTCTGTAGGCAAAGCTTGCTCACTGATGGAAGATGAAGACAAAAGCCCTCTAAGCAGGGCTGCTCATGTTTAAACTCGCCTGAGTGAGAAGGTGCCCTGGATGCATTTTTCTAGTAATTCTTATTTTCTTATGTTTGACCCAATACAACTGTTAGTTTTCTTTCACATTTCCAGTGGCGCTCCACTGAGGAAGCCAAGAGTATAATTTATGGAAGGAAAAGGTGCAGCAAATAGATGCTTTGGCCTCTATAAAGTCCTCCTGCCACTTAAGAAGCCACTTGATGAATGGAACCTTTGGTTGATGTCATTTGCTGGCATTGTGAGCGGCTTCTCCCAAAGTCTTGCTTGAGGAAAAGCATATTTTAGAAAGTGCGTGTATGATCTGGACTCTGCTGTTACAAGTGGTGAGGCTCCAGGTCCTGGAAACTCAACTCCTTATTGCTGGTAACAGGATCAAGCAGCACTCTGGAAACTTTCCTCCCTCACCCCCCCCCAAAACATTGCATTTACAGCAGGAGATGAAGCCTGTGAGAAAGCTTCAGGGACAAACACATAATGCTTTGGACTGCTGTCATCTTTCCTTGCATACAGGCACAGCTGATCTGGCCAAAGTTAACCCTGCCCATCGATGCCCACCCTGTCCCAAATCAGGGTCCCACGGGGGTGACTTGGCCTGGGCTTTTTCAGCAGCAAGGTGCGATGGGCAGCAGCTGCTTGGATGTGTGGTGAAGGCTGACTACCCCAGGAAAATAAAATAAGCTCAGGTTTTATCCCCATTAGCAGTAGCTCAAACTAGTACCCCTTTCCCATGGCTGGTGATGGTCCAGCACAGGAGGAGGCTCCAGGGCTGCCTGTCTGCTGCAGCTGTGAGAGGTGGAATTTGGGGTTAGGGGTGTGGTCCCTCAGCATCCTGCTCCAAGCCTGCCTCCTCTCGCATTGTCAGCTCTGCCCTGAGTTTTGCAGGGATTTCTTGCAGAGTCACTCCTGGTGACTTCTCTGTTGTAGACCACCTCCAGCAGCGGGGCTGCTCCTCCTCAGTGCCACAGGAGTGTTCCCAGTGCGTGCGTGGGGCACAGGAGGCACCCCTGGGGCTGTGCAGCAGGTAAATCTGTACCTGCAGTGGGCCCGCTGCCCTGGTAAATCACACTGCTCAGGAGTTCACTAGATCAACTTTTCTAGTCAGCCCAGGTCGTCTTTTTTTTATTATCCAACTAACTGTACATGTTAATAAGAAATTTTCTTTTGTATAAAACTGAGCAAATTTTTTTTCTCTGCCTGGAGTAACATAAATAGACCTTTTCATATATAGCTTCAGTGTCCTGGGACTGATTTGTGGATATATATTGCTGCTTAGAAAGGCTGTAATTTACAAGTGATTGTTTGGAGGACTTCAAATTACCACCACTCATATATATGGATATATAAACAAAAATTGAAGCTTCTTGGGACATTCTACATAAACAATTTTCTTGGGAAGAAAAAGGATTCTCAATAAAAATAATAATAATAATAAAGCTCAGGGTTTTTTATATCTATGCCACTACATAAAGTAGGGGTAGATTACTTCAGTCCTTCATTTATATTTCAGCATTTCTGGACCATTTCCTCTAACATTTTATCTTTTTTTTTTTTTTCTTCCATCATATATAAATAAAATCCTCCTATATCCCGTTCCTGATGGGTTTGGGGTTTGGAGGTAGCAGAAACCCTGCTGCCCAGCCCTGCCTGCCTGTGCTGTCTCCGAGAAGAATAGGGATGGGAAGGATTAGCTCCAGCTACCTTAATGAAATTTCACTTCAGCTTCTAAGTCTCTCTCACAGAAAAGTACATGCATGCACAAAGAGAAATACTTTTGGAAGCTGCTCCTGATTTTTATGGCCCTGCTGCCGGGAGCTGCTGACAGCGTCTGCTCTCAGCAGTCAGGCTCTCTGTTAAAGCCAGATACCCTAAAGTCCCTATTTTACTTTGGAAGATATTTCTAGAAGGTTTTTTTGGCTTTCCTGGTCCAAGACAGGAAAAAAAAACCCCAAAAAACAGGGTTAGCAGGAGCAGCCAAGGGCATAGCTTCAAGAGGAGCCCTGCAGCAGCACCACTGAGCACCCAGGGCTATGCATCTGCCCACAGCATTTGTCCAGCCTCCAGTGTCTGTGCTTTGGGGGCAGCTGTAAGGAAGTGTCATATTGTAAGGTAAAGGGGCCTTTCAAGCCATTAATTTGTCAAGATGTCATTTATTTTATTTTTTTTTAACTCTTGTGAACTTTGAGGCATTTACAACACATGTTTCATGGTTTTGTGATCCTTTTCAAAGTTATAAACAGGTTGATACAAGTTTAGATGACTTTATGTGACCTGAAAGTAGATCATTTAGTGGTGGTTAATGCTCCTTGTCCATCAGATACCATCAGGTCGTTTTTAGTCCCTTTAATAAAGCAAGCAACAGAGTCTGCCTTCAGCTGCCAGCGTGCATTTCCAATGGAATGTAAGGGTTTAAAAATGAGCACAGCTTGAGTAGAGGAAAAGGGATCTCGATGTGAAAAGAACAGGCTTTTAATTGAGATTAGTTGATCCATATTCCATTAGCAAATCCCGTCCCATGGACGCTGTTCCTGCGCAGGCAGGCAGGATTTATCAGCCCCGGTGCTCGCAGGCTCCCTTGTGCTGCTGCTCTCCCAGGGAGCCGCGAGGAGCGAGGCGGGACGGGCTGCTGTATATCACCCATCTCCCGCTCACCAAATGATGATTCAGATTCACACTGAGATCTATAAAAGTCAGTGGTTTATTGCTGTCTTGTATTTCTGTATTAACCACCTCATTATCATCCCAAATGGAGTATAAATCTGAGGGTATCCAGTTGCTCAAGCCCGCGTGCTTGTGCTCCCCCGCCTCCTGACATATAAATCTCGGCTCTGGGTGACGGGAGGGACCCTGCGGTTTCCCAGCTCCAGAGCAGTGGTGTTTATAAAGGACCAGCTTCCTCTTCTTGGGGCAGGCCAGGCAGTGCTCCATGTTCTCCTGACCGTGTGTCTCTGCTGTTGTGGGGGAGCAGCGGCACCGACGCTTCCCGGGAATGCTGCGGACACAAAGCTGTGCCTGCTGCCAGGCCACGCGTCTCACCCCTGTGCATTTAGGAGATGTGCTGGTCTCTTGGGGAGTTGGTCTTTCTTTGGGGTCTGGGGCTTTTTGTGTGTCGGGTGCAGGCTTTGTTCAGCCCCGGGGTGGCTGCCAAGTGGCTGGGAACCATTTGGGGAGAGCCCCACGCACCCTGACCTCGGCCACGCGCCACCTGCTTTGGGCGCTTGGTGTCTTGGTCTTGCGTTAGAAGAAGCCCCAAATAAACAATAAGGCTGGACCAGGCTGTGTCAGATCATGTTGCAAGAAGCCATGGCTGGGAACAGGATGCATCTTGAGGTGCACGGGGCATTCCCTGATCTGGAAAGCCCTGAGGATGGCCAGTGAAACCCCTCCAATGCACTGCAATGAGATTTGATGCCATGTCCGTAGCTCACCATGTGCCAGAGTCAGAAGTATTTGCAGGATTAGGCACGGGATCTTTTGATCATGATTTCTCATCCCTGAGAACACGTGCCGTTAGCAGGAGACAACTTTTCCTGTAGTTCAAAGCTAACCATTTGTGCTTCTAATTGTGGCTGAACAATGCTATTCTTAGCAATGAAGTGCAACTTTCTTAAAATAAACTGGGGGGGGAAAAAGTGCAACCTTTGGCCCAAGATCACCCCAAGGCAGCAGCTCTGTTGGCCTCAGTAGGGTGCGTATCAGCAGGGACACAGACTGCTTTTCTCAGAGAGATTTTCTTTTTCGTTTGTCTCATTCATTCGGTGAGAGGAGACCAAATGAATTACGGGGAAGACAAAATAATGTTAAAATTATGATTATTTTCTGTTTCTGCATAATACAAAGCACTTCTGGAGCACGTGCCTCTTAAAACCTGTTCATCACTACTGGCTATTTTTGCTGCAAGTTCCCGTCCAATGCAAAGTGATGAGTTCCCCAGAATTTGATAAATTACACCCCTCCCTTGCAAATTATTCTCCTTCAATCTTCCACCACCTCTGGTCTTGACATGTGTGCTGGAGAGGGCGACAAGCTTTTAAACCTCATTTAATGCTCGTACCCAAGAGTTGCAGAGTTTTCTGGGTTTCTCAGGGGTCGTGCTTACTTCTCACACTCTGTGTGGATGCTTTTTAAAAATTATTATTATTATTTTAATCACAATGCTGCTTCTCCTGAGCTGATTCAGGCACCGAGGTCATGTATATTCTAAAGCAAAACTTTGGAGGAGGCAAAAAATATCAGGGACAGATTCATTAGGGACACAATGAAGAGCCTGTTTGATGCTATGCTCAATGCTGAGACTGCCATGAGGACGTGTAGCTTTTAATCTTCTCTTCCTACTTCTTCTCCCTGTCCATGAGCTGCTGAACTCCCCTCATTGCCTCCCCTCTGGCACTGGGTTCCCCTCTCTCTGCTCTTTGTCATTAGCCACTGAAGTATCATGCAGTTGCACAAGGCGGTTTGTTCTGTGCTTCTTACTTCCCTCTTTTGGGTTTCTGCTCCTCGCAGAAACAACCGCTTCTCATTTGCCATGTCCTGGGCTGTCAGCTCCAGGCAGGTTTTCCCTCATTAAGCTCCGAAGATACATTGGTTAAATGTCAGTGTCGTACTCTGTCGTGCAGTGAGAACTATTAAATGCACGTTGTTATTCCTGGATTCAGACCTACACCACCTCTTTGCTTCCCTGGGAGCCTCATGTACAGATCAAATACGATGTTATGGATGATGGTTAGAGTGAGCAATCTTCCTTCCCCTCCTGCTCCTTTTTTTTTTTTAATGTCCCCCCACTTTCGTTGATCTTTCCCACATCCTCATTGCACCAAGCAAACGTGACTGGGACTGGCAGCACAGTCTTTTGTGGTGTTTTTGGGGTGTGATGGGGAAAGCAGCTGCCAGCTGCTGGGGAGGACAAGATAATCCTGGTTTCGAGCCTTCTGAAGGTGCCCAACACACAAAACTTCTGCACTGTCCTTCTGCAGAAAACAACTTTTAATTTGGATTGTTTTTTGCAGCAGAGAACTGTATCTTCTGCACCACCGCACTGCCTTTCCAGAATGCCTTTAGAATTCTGACAAAACATTCATTTCGGGAAGCCTACGGGCTCTCCAGCAAGGAACCTAAGTTACCAGCAAACGGGAGTGTGAACTCGAGCACTTCCTTGTCGCACACTCCTCATGCACGTGGGCGTTCAGAGGCAGGTTCCCTAGAAACATGCAGAGTGTCGCAGCCTCACTGGTGATGGAAGCAACTGGCTGCTGGGCCCTGACCAAAATGTGGAGGCACTGGTTTGCTCAATGAGAGGGAGAATTTGTGCTCATGAGTACAACCTTCTCTGTTAAGCCCTGGTCCAGTTGCTCTAATGTAATCTTGGGCTCCTGAGGCAAGTCAGCATCAGGAGAGGGTGAGAAAAAAGGAATTTAATCAGAAAGGAAGACATTTCCCCAAAATTTCATTCATTTTTTGGGTATACACTTGCTAGAGTGTCCCCATGAGCACGCTCAGCATTGCTCTGGTCACTGCAGACTCCTCCAGGCAGACGATTTACACTGACTTTGGAAACTGCCACAAATGAAAGGCACTTAACAAATGCTTCTGAAAGAAGAAAACCTCTGTACTCCTCTCCTCGTCATTCACTTTCAAATTGATAAGTTAAATACTGTACTCCAGCATAAACATTTCTCAGGGACAAAGTATAAACATTTCTAGTGGAGTGCACTTAATACAATTTTGTTTGCCAAGTGGCGCTGCCTCCTCCCGAGCTACGTCTATGAGAGGGTTTTATTTAAATGGAGATATAAATTAATTGCACTCAGCACAGCCTCTCATCCCAGCTCTCTCCTGCGTCCGTACCCTTGGACTCTGTGAAGGAAAGGGCAGGTGGGAACTGTGCAGCTGAAATACTGTCAGGGCACCACTGCAGCCCTTCCCCTGCCTGCTACCTTTCCGACCTCCCTTAATTATTTTTTTTCCATTGAAAGACGCATGACTGGATTTGCTTTAGTTAGACGGATGCAGATGCAATTCCATGAAAGATCTCCTTCCCGAGGCAGGGGTTAATGCAATGTTTTGTGACCTGGCTCTACAGTGATGGGCGACACCAACTCCCAGACAGCTGGATTAGATTAATGTATGTCAGATATTTTAAGGTTTCATTCAGGAGAAAGCCTAATTTTAGACTTTGATTGAATGCCCGTCTTGGTAACAGCATGGATAATTTCCTTTCAAAATTGGCAAAATTTAAGTTTCAATGATGTCTTAAACTGGACTCAGTTAGTAAGAAACCTGAGCTTTCTGACATCTATCTGTCCCTTCTCTACCTGAATTCCTGTTTAGGTACAAATTATACAGAAACTAGTCAAACCTGACTTTCCTCCAATCCCTGCTCATGTGTTTTGTTCATCCCTGAAATACTTTGGAGGAAAGTAACAAAAAAGTACCACCTTTGTGAATGGAAATCAATTTTGCTACGTAGACTAAAATTTCCATGTTTTGCAAAGGAAAGCCACAGCAGGTACCAGAGCCACGTGTTGTGAGTGCTGTGGAACCTCTGCCTCCATTCAGCGGAAGGTGGGCAGTCACAAACCCATAGAATCATAGAACAGGGGACCTCAAGGGTGATCTGGTCCAACCTTGGCAAAAGCATGACCTGGAAAAAATGGCCCAGCTGAATCCTAGAAGTGTCTAAGGTTGCAGAATCTACCATTTCCCTGTGGAGATTATTCCAAAGGCTGATTGTTCTCATTGTGAAAAAATTTCCTCTTGTGTCTGACTGGAATATCCCCAGGAGTAACTCATAGCCATTACCCCTTGTCTTTTCCATGTGAAAAAGGGAGTTTCCATCTTCTTTGCGGTCAGGAGCTTATGAACTGCTTTGGGGTTTGTTTTCTTTCCTGTGAGATGCCAGAACTGATACTTGGAGAATTTTGCCGGAGAGGTTCCTTCCACAGCAGTCTGACCTGCTCATTATGAAAGCCAAGGGGAGGCTCGGGGCAGGGGATGGAGGCTGGGGATGGAAACCTCAGCTCAAGTGCTAGGAGGTCCCATGGATCCCAACCTGCCTGAGGCCCCTCCAAAGCTCTGCCCAGCTCCTCCCTACCAGGAGATGCAATCGTCAAGTCTGCAGAACCAAACTTGTTCTCATAAAACAGCAGTTATTTTATGGTACAGGAGGAGAAATGTACAGCCAGTGTCTTGCTGCTCATCAGAAAAACAGCAGCCACCTTTTGCACAACTCTTGGGGTTTTTCACTTTTTTTGCCTTTAAGATTAAAAACCTCCCAAGGAAGGCTTACAAGGTTTATGGCAGTGGTATACAAGAAGCGAATTAAAATTCCATAAATATATTTGCTGGCTAAAATTTATATATCCTGTATTCCTCGGGTATCTAATTAGATCCAAGAAGAAAATAGCCCTGCAAAGGATAGGCATTTTGTTCAAATAATTTTTAAAAATTGAGCTAAATAATGGCCATTTTATACTGCACACAATATAATTGTTCTTCTTGTACTGGGGAGCAGTTATAAATTATCTGGTATCCCATTCAGCCTCGTTGCCAGGCCGAGTACCAAACAATTGTGAATGTAGTTACTGGGCATGTAAATTCACGGTTTTCTGACAACTTCACCGTTACTGCCGCTGCTAACTAACATTCTGCATAAAAAATGCAATCCCTGGGAAAGAAGGAGCATTTATCTAAGTGCTGACATTGAAACATTCTGAATAACTCTTTGAATCATTTGTACTATTATGGGGAGAAAATGTAATTATTGTAATCAGCCTTGAGTCTGAGGCCATGTTGTTTTAAAAAAAAAAAAAAAAAAGAAGGGAGAGGGGAGGGGGAAACCAGATCTGAACAACGAAAATGAACCTTGATAATGGAGCAGCCTTGAATTCCACTTCATTTATCACACTAATGGATGTCAAGATGACCTCAATCAAACATTTTGTTTTCCAGTTTTAAGCAATGGAAAATGTGTTTTTTTTTTTTCCTCTGGGAACAAAAAAAAAAGGAAAGTTATTTAAATTGTTCCTAGTAATTACATTAGAGTAGAAGGTCAAAGTCAATATGAAATAGTATCAACCAACCTTTTGATGAGTCTAGTCCAGGCTCTTTGTCGGCACAGTTCACATATCTCCATAAGCCTAGTGCAAGCTTTATGTTTCTCTTTCCCTATTCCTTATGTTTTTATACTTAAATAGAAATCCCATTTTGTGGTGTTTTTATTAGTTTTTATTTGGAGCCCCAGTAGTATTTCATCTAACATTTTTAAGTAAATGATCATGTGGTTTAAACACCACCTCCGCGACTAGCATACTTCAGGGTTGGGTGTAGCTGTAAAAAAGCCAGAGAAATCTGAATAAAAAGAAGTTTATGGCAGCAGCACTTCATGAAAATGTCTTGATTCACCTAGGCCAGAGGGAAACCTGATGAAGTTCAACAAGGGCAAGTGTAGGGTCCTGCACCTGGGGAGGAATCACCCCAAGTACCAGCACAGGTTGGGGGTGGCCTGCTGGAGAGCAGCTCTGCGGAGAAAGACCTGTGAGTCTTGGTGGGTGATGAGTTGACCACGAGCCAGCAGCGTGTCCTCGTGGCCAGGAGGGCCAGTGGGATCCTGGGGTGCATCAGGGAAAGCACAGCCAGCAGGTCGAGGGAGCTGATCCTGCCCTTCTAGTCAGCCCCAGTGAGGCCACATCCAGAGTGCTGTGTCCAGTTCTGGGCTTCTCAGGACAAGAGAGACAAGGAGCTACCTGAGAGAGTCCAGCAGAGGCCACAAAGATGATGAGGGGTCTGGGGCATCCCTCTAATGAGGAGAGACTGCGGGAGCTGGGCCTGGTTAGTCCAGAGAAGACTGAGAGGGGATCTCATTAATGCATATAGATATCTCAAAGGCAGGCTAAGAGGATGGTGCCAGACTCTTTTCGGTGGGGCCCAGTGACAGGATGGGGAACAATGGCCATAAACTAAAACACAGGAAACTCCACCTCGACATGAGGAAGAACTTTTTACACGGAGAGTGGCAGAGCACTGGAACAAGCTGCCCAGGGACATTGTGGAGTCGCCCTCTCTGAAGACATTCAAAACCCACCTGATGTATTCCTGTGTCACCTGCTCCAGGTGACTCTGCCTTGGCAGTGGGGTTGGACTGGATGATCTCCAGAGGTCCCTTCCAACCCTAGCAATTCCGTGATTCTGTGATTTGAATATCTCAGTTTAGTAATATCTCTGCAATAGACAAGAGCACCCCGACACCTGCACTTGTCCCCATGATGGGTAAAACTGTTGGTTGGATCCAAATTTAGGCAGGGCCCAGGGCTGCCTCTGCTGGCTTGTCTTCTGGGTCATATAGCTTATTTCAGGACATTGAGTGGAAGTGTCAGTCCCCCCTCAGAAGTGGTGCAACAAGCTGGGTTTGATGGTGCTGTGCAAGTATAGTCCATAATCTCCACCAGTGTCACCTGCAGCAGTCAAGATACTGGGTGTATTTTCACTCATTTAATTTGGCAGACCAGCGTTTCTGTGGATCCACAAAGTCTCCTCAGTTATGAAGGACCTGTTTCACAGGTTTCCAAACACGACTGCGAGCTGTAGAAACATGAATTGCTTAAAAGCTACAAATTAATTATTTCACTGAACGCTGGCAGTTTTATTTAAAAGGAAGAAAAATAACAGAAAAATCATCAGTCTGAGAAGGAATCCAAGGAGGAGCTTTCACCATCCTTGCGTCCCCCTGTAGCTGTGGCAAGTATAAACTTGTCTCTCTTGTATTGTCTTCTGTCCATAGGGCACGAGGCAAAGGCAGCTTCATTCCTGTAAGTGCCTAAAAGTCTTTCACATGTCCCTTTAGGGTGCCTCTTTCTGTAGTTTATAACCATAATATATAGTTGTCTTGGTGGTCTTACATGATGGTCATAGAAGGAAGATACAAGCCCTAAAAGAAGACACTGTTAGAAAATCCAGGTCTAAGTTTTGAACCACATTTGCTACGGCAGGTTATGCAAATCCTGTGTTTGGACATCAGAAGTAGCCCTAAGTCCAGGTGTATGGACTTAAGAGGTCTGTACACCCTCTTGCACGACATAAATTGTGAGTTCTCTATTCTCTAATGCAAGGTTATTTCTGTCTTTTCTACTTTTAACAGGATAATGCTGTTCTCTGTTGACATTTTCCACTACAGCCTGTAACACTATAAGAATATCTATGATTTTTAATACTGAAACTTTAAAAAGTGCTTATGTTAGTGTCTTTGAACAGCAAAAATACCATGGTTTATTTAAAAGACATCTTTCTCCTTTAGAAAAAGATATGATGCAGTAAATGATCTGTAAGGAATTTGTGACAAGCCCCCCACCCCAGCAATAGCATCATACGACAGATTGCTCTGGGCCCCTGCTCACTTCCATGTGAAGTTTTGGAGCAGTCTGTGCAAAGAAAACTTCTTTGAAATGGTCAGAAATCATCCATATGGTAAAACATCACCTCTCCTCTCTTCACCAATAATTCAGTGTTTAGGAAAATACTTTGCAAAAAATGTGGAACCATGTGGTCCATGGAAGGGGCCCTCCTGTAGGAAGGGCAGAGCCAGGCTGGCCCAAGTCCCCCGCCCTCCCCAGCTGGGCAGAAAGTATCTGCACGGCAGGAAAGAGCAGGAGCAAACAGGTAAGAGGAGAGGAAAGATGCTTAATGCCTAAAAGGATGTGTATGAAAGGCAGGGCATAGACCTCAGTGTCTTCCCTGGGAATAACAGTGCACTGTGTAGTAACCTCAGGCTGAACGACAGAGCAGTGAATCATAACAGAAAAAAAAAAGTGTGGACATTTTTAAGTTAAGCTTTTAAGAATAAATAAATCTGTAGAATGTAACATAAATCAGCTGTGTCTTCCCCCCTCCCTTCCTCCCCCACCCCCAAACACTCACTAAAGCGATTGGAAACATTTGGGCCTCAGAAAAAAAGGCAAAGCTATAAGTGCTTTTTCTTTCTTTTTTTTGCCAAATCATGCAGAAGATGCTGGCAGCTGCAAAGATTCAATTATACACAATGCAAAAAATAATTTAAAAAAATAATGGCACTTGAAAAAAAATTGCCTCTCCAGAAATTGCGTGGAACAATAAATCTGTTAATTAGCTAATTAATATTCAATTGGGGTCAGTGGGCTTAATAGAACCTTTTTCTGAGACCCAAGAAATTTTCCAATCACAATGTTAAGTCTGCCCACTTTCATTATCATCTAAGCACAGGCAGCCCTTATCAGGCCGCCAGACGCCCGGGAACAATGCGGCACCATTATCATCGCGGCGCAGCGGGTGCGGGTACCACAGTCGGATGTTGCAGGCTGTGAAGTAAAAATGCTTGAGCATTTAGGGTAATTGATATATGGGTTCTGCTGTATTGTTTAGGGCTGTTTGTTTGCTCTAGTGGTATTTAAGGCAGCGGAGCATCAGAAGATTGATTTTCATTGGTTGCCATTTTTTATTTTTTTCCGGCGGAATCGATGACAAGTTGTCAGTGCGGGACCCTGACCAATAGCAGCTGGCAAGTGCTCCCCATGGCACGGGGGCTGCTGTTGGCCAGGCACGCAGGGAAGCGCTGGGGCAGCGTGCTCCCCGTGCCTTCTGCCAAACCTCGTCCGGCAGAGACGCTGTGGGAACGCTCCCCTCGGTGGGGCGGACATTAAAACCCACATCACTATAAAAAAGGACACATTTAAACCTGCCTCGCTATAAAAAAATGACAAAATGCAAGATCTATGTTATGAATGGTGGTGGCTGCTTTTATTTATTTTTTCCGAGGGGCTGCAGTTTTCTGCTGTAAGGCCTGCTGTCCTTTTCTTCCCCTAATACCAAAATATGGAAGTGGGTCTGGTGGCTTTGGGTCTCCCCACTGCCCCCCAGGTTAAGAGAGTGCTGTAGATTACAGCTTTTGGAGTTCACTGGACTGAATACGGTTGTTTATGGTATTCCACAGCATTTCATAGAACAGTTTGCGAGTGAAATTACATTGGTTGTTTAGCTGGCAGTAAATCCTCCAGGTTAGCTTGGAAAGGCCATGTAGGTCCAAGCAGTTTGACACAGGCTCCTTAAATCACCGTCCCAGGCCCCTGGCATGGACCATACTACTCTGATGATTAGGTTGTAAATGAAAAATACAGTTGGAGTTCCCTCTACAGAATGGGGACTTGATCCACAGGACCTACCTGCCCCTCCACTTCTTCACAGAGCTGCATCTCCACACGCTGTTGCAAGGGACCAAAGTAAAAGGGTAAAAGTAGCCTGGATACTTCGCAGTTTAAGGTTTCTCAAAAAACTCGTCCATCAAGGAGCAATGCTGCTTTCCCCCCTTGCCATGGGTCCCTCACCAGCCCTGTGTTTGTCTTAAGATAGCAGAAACAGAGGGAAGGAGATTTTTCACTGGAAATGTGGAGACTGGGAAATCCTGTTTCTGTCTTCCTTTCTGTTTCTCACAAAGGATTCTTGTAACCAATATTCAAGGCAGAGTATTATTACTTCACAGAAAAAATTAGAGTTTTGCTAGTGTTTCCCAGGTGGTGTGGCTGTTGGTTATTGGTGAACTTAACCTGAAACTAGAAACTCCTGGTTATGGATGGCTTACCCCCAAACCTGCTGGAAAAGAACATTTTGGGTGATTTCTTGCCAGTGAAGCTATAGGTTAAATGGTTTACAGGTGTGGGCCTTTCATGGTGGCAGCTGCTCTGCCTGGTGCACCCCAAGGAAGTTTTCTCTTGGTGCTGCCAGGAGGATGCAGGTGTTTGTTGGACAGTGAGATTTTGGGAGTAGATGGGAAGGTGCTGTACGTGGGGGAGACACCAAAATCCCTTCCTAGCTGCCGGTAAATGCTTCTACTTTCCCTTCAGTCTTGCTGTGGTTTTTCCACTTAGCTTTTTGAGACCCACTTCACAGTGCTCACAGACTTTATTTCAGGGGCGTGAGCTGGGGAGGGGGAAATCGAATTTTTCCTTTCTCCTTCAACTTTCCTGCAAGTCACTGGACTTTCATATTTATTTCCCGGGTAGCCTATGTGCAATTACTCTGATTAGATCCCTCTTGCCACTTCTCTGCTATAGCACACATACCCTAAACCTTAAAAAGAAAATAAAAGCTGTTATTTCCTATTTTCGTAAATGAAAAGATGTTTCAAGTATTGGGAGACACTGAAAGAAATTCTGCAGTTTGAAGATACTTCAACTTAACTACTAATTGCAGGGGACCAGTGGGCGTAATTTTGGCACTATATTAGCTTTGCCACTCCATGAATAATTTGCATACAAAATGCTTTATTTTGGCAATCTATTAAAGAGCTATACAGTATTTGTGGCTTATCGCATTCACGCAGGAAGCAGGATCCTTGGCCATCTCGTTAAATTCTGTTGATGCATAACAATTTAAAGCATGGCACAAGCTGGTATGACATTTAAAGATGCCTTCACTTAATTATATTACACAAATATTGGGTTGTTTATCCTTGGGAATAAAGTCTTTTTGAAGTCAAAGTTGGCATGCGTATAAAGGAGTAAATTTTAACTGATCCCTCAAGTGGGCCTCCTAGCTGCAAATTGGGGTTCTTGCATTTTTTAAATTATTTGTGATAAGAAGCATTACACTTTGAATACAGCCACTGGAGTTTGTTTGGTACTCCCTCCCTTCTTCTCCTCTAATGGAAAATACAGTCTTTAGCAGTAAATCAGCACATGAAACCAGAGGGGTAACTGTAGGCTGGGGTGAGAAATGGGACAAACAGTGACGCGCTCGCTCGCAAGAGTCTGTGGCTGCAAAAAGTCCTCACTTTGGTCTTCAACAGGAGGAAAAAATGATGTAAGGTGGTGTATAGACTGTTTGCACAGAAGCAATGCGGAAATTAGGGTAAAAGAAGAAGCAATGCTTTTTTTTTTTAATCCCCAGAAGGATAATCAGCATGAAGCAAACACTGGAGTTTAGGTTTCTCTGTAAATAATAAATTGAAAGGCTGCAAATCTAAAATTCATATTGCTCACTTTAGTTTGCTGTTCACGTTTTCTTTATGTACATATATATCACATGCAGAAGCTGCAGGGAAGAAGACAGAGGGCGGGCTGGGCAGAGGGGTCTCCAGCCCCATAAAAGGGAGAGATCCTAGATGAGGAAACTGAAACCATTCATTTGCCAGTGTTGTGAAGCAGGTGTGATCATTTTGCTCTGTCGATGATGTTAATAGTAGAAAATTAATCAAATTTTGGCTCACTGGACAATAAAAGAGAGGACTGCTGTACAGAGATAAAAACTCTGTATTGGAGCAGGAGCCTTCCTCCGTTTCCTGCTCCACTTTGACCAGGGAAAAAAAGGCAAAACCCCACAAATTACTGAACAACCCTATCTGTCCTTACTCATAAATGAGTGGGATGACCTCCAGGTTATGGACAGACCATCACTTAGAGTGTCGTTGCACATCAGTTTAATGGCTGCCTGTCCCTTTCTGGACTTATTTTACAAGCAGAATGTGGTGGCTTGAAATGACTTTGTTTGTTGGGTTGGGTAATCAAAAACATTCGGTTCACCCAATTCTTGTGTAATGTAGGAAAAATACATGGTATTTCACTCTCACCAAAGCCAGCCTTAGAGAAGGCAGTCAGTAAACACAGCTTAGAGTGCCTGTCTGGGTGATTATAACTAATATTTCTCTCCATTGGTTTAGCGAGATACTCGCTCTCATAGAAAAATTAACTTTATATCCCATTTGTTAGCATACTCGTTCAGCTATTTGGAGGAGGTTCAAAAAATGGTACATAAACAAATATATAAGTTTTAATTCTGTACTTTCTCTTAGCCATTGATCTTCTGGCTGCAGCTCTGAGCTGTGGTTGACCCAGGAACTTCTTTGTCCCTAAAGACAAAGTCTCAAAAAGCTGAAAAGAAGGGCAGGTCCTGGCGTGGTGGCCACATCTGCTCCTTACCTGTCCTTTGCAAAATTGCATTGCTGTGAATAAGTATCTGGAAAAACGCAGACCAGTGGGAATTGGCACCACTGCACTAGAGCTGCTCCTTGTGCTCAAGGAGAAGTTTGGGTCCTCAGTCTATGTTTGGCTTTGATGTGTGTGTCCTTCCTATAATTAATTAACTAATGAGCTGATATGAAGTAATTTTATATATCATGGACTATTGATAAAATCAGTGTTAAGTATATTAGCAATTAGCAAACTAAGAGGATGGTAAGAATCCTTACGTGCAATTAACTATGCTGATTTAAATTACCATCCTCCCATTATCCTCCGTTTCGATCTATAAACTGTCCCTTACTGAAGATGGATGTGTATGGATGCACTCCTGGAGAAGCTACACCACATCTTGGACTCTGTGCCAGTGCAGCAGGATGGATCCGTGCTCTGGCACTGCATCCCACGCCCCTACCAGCCAGGCAGACAGACTGAGGCGCCAGAATGTCCTCAAACACACAGGACTCCTCTGCCTAAATCCCACTGGGTTTTGGTAAGGTTTAAGAGACCTAGCTTTGCATTTCCAGTGACTGAAGCACAGGTGAGCAGCTCTCACAGAAGTATTCTTATGGATCAGAGAGGAAAAGTCTGATTAAAGCAGCGCCTTATAGGTGTGCAGTCAGGTCTCCCCCTGCAACTGCTTCTTACATGAATTAAACAGCACTGAGAGCTAGCCTGGTAAACAGCATATTCTTCACTGTTTTATCAAGTGCTGACCTAATATTTTTCTTATGCTTTCTATTTGTTGCGAGATTTGGTTGAATAAGTTCTTGCTTCATAATAAACATCTCCCGGAGTTAATGGACCAGCAGGAGAGGCTGCTGAGCTCCAAGCTGCACCAGCAACGCCAGCGACTCCCAGGGAATTATTTGCAGGTGCAGGTACTTGGCAATGCCGGGTGTTTGCCAAATGCAAGCAGTAATGACTGGTATAAAAATTTTGGCCGGTGTGTTAGATGAGCTGGGCACGCTGCAAAGCTGTGGCTCCGCAGATCTCCTGCCCCCAGTTCAGCAGCAGTTCCACCAGAGATCTGCCTGCCATCAGGAGAAGAGCCTTGCTGCCGTAGTTGTAACGCAGGCTGTGGCACAACGTGATGGTGTGCCGCACAGCCTAAGGATGTAACGGGGGGAAAGCAAGGAAAACCTGTACCATCAGCTCACATACCCATTCATAACTCTGGGATTTTTGCATTTTCTTTCATTTTTTTCCTTGTATTTTTTTATGCTGTCATCATTTGCCACTGCTGTGGGAGACAAACAGTCCCTCACAGCCATCCCTACCCCAAAAGCAGGTGGCTGGCCTTGCAGGTTTTCAGTGGCTGTTGTATCAGGCACATCCAGCCTCGGTCCTCATGGGATCAACCAGCTGCCTTTTCTCCAGGCATTTTCAGATGTGTAACTGTGTGTGTGAGCAGAGCCATGAGCTTCAGAGCGGGCTGTGAGAGTGGCTGGGACCAGAGCTGAAGGGAGCAGGGAGGACAGGCAAGAGGTGCTGGTGGGGGGCCAGGCAGGGAGATGCACACGGGGTGGGTGCCAGCCCACGTGGCTGGGCTGATCCTGTGTTCTTCAGGGACTTTTTAATTTCAGTGGATGATGCCTGATTTGCAGACAGAATCTGGGCCTTTGGGCTAATTTTATTTAATCTTGCAAGGTCTCTTGAGAGATTTTTAATGGGAACTCTGTATTAGTTGTCCCTACAGCTGCACATCCAAACATTATTTAAACTTGAATATTTTCTCAGCCAGTCACTGAAAATCACAAGCTATCACTTCCACCCTCTTTGCCAAGCCCTTGATTCTCCCTTCATCCCTGTGCTGTTGTAGCCCCAGTGCCTCTCTTTGAGGCTGTCTCTTCAGTTTCTGAGAATGGGACATTCTAAAACAAGCCATACTCATGGCATTCTTCTTTTCCTCACTTGTGGGAACCATCTGTCAGTAGCAGCAACAGTGGTGTGCCCAGAGGCTTCAACCAAGCTTTAAACATATAAAATGAGGACTGCAGCTGAAGTCCTGGTAGCAACTGGAAGATTCCAACCAAGCAGAAATGAAAGACAAGAGAAGCTGAATGACTTCAGTAAAGACACATGGAAAGTAACTGTCCCAGAAATAACAAGTCCCCTGAGACCTTGGTTAATGTTCTGCTCTTCAATCTGCCTGTCCTTTGGTGGCTAATCCTACCTGGGGCTGCAGAGGGATGTTGCTGTATGGAGCTGGGCTGCACATGTATTTCTCGCATGAGAAGGATGGCACTGAATCACATCCCAGAGTAGGTTGCACTTGAGCTTGTGTGGGAGGTGCCTTCAAAGGTATAGGGCTTTACTTCTGAGAGTCACCTTGGTGACAATGGATGAATATGAACACGCTCTCAGTCTTATTCATCTAGTTTGCTTCCAGCTCCATCAGTTTTTTGGGGGGGAATGTGTTCTTGCAGGGTCTGGTCAGAGTTTTGCAGACAACGTCTGCATGCTGTCAGGTGTGTGCATGAGAAATGTTCTACTCCTGACACTTGGCTGTTTCTCACACGCGACAGGAACCTGCTGCGCCCTTTTTGCTGGTTCTGGGGCCCCACACTCCACAATGACCTGGCCTGTTTGGTGCTCACTGTTGTTCACATGTACAGAGTAACACCTCTGAACAACACAGTCTGTGACACCTGTGCTCGCATTGCCTGTAGAAAATGACAGCATTTCATTCAAGTGCTGAATTAAATCCCGAGTGGATATAAACCAAGGTGGCACTACTGAAGTGCGGTTTTCAAGCCCTGCCCAGCCATCCTCTTGCCCACCAGTGCAGAGGCATGCCATGATCTTCGTGAGGCTGGTTGAAGCACTGCTTAGTCAGAAATCAGGGCGAGTGATAATTTCCTTTTCCCTAACATGAGGGGTATCAGCCGTAGGACCTGAGCTCCTCTTTGATTAGCTCTTAGCGTCACCCTGCCCTACTCATCTGATGCACAGTTTAATATGTGGAATGCTATGTTTGAAAAGTTATTATTTAAATACCTTATTTATGTGGTGATTTTCATAAAATCTAAGTAGTAAATTAAAAGAGATAAATAATTGAGAGATCTGCCGCAACATACATTAATTTCCTGATGTTTTTATCGTGTATGTAACGCAAAGTACCATTACCAGTTACTTCACCATCATCATTAACAATGAGAACTAAAATTTACAAATATAAAATGTTATTATGCAGTACCTTAATTTCTTTCTTGTATCTTAGTTATGTCCATTATCACAAACTATCACTTCTTCCTACCAGCACCCACCAGTGAAGTGCTGTTCCCACACAGTTTGGGACCTGGTTTAGCACCAGCTAGGAGGGATGCAGATGATATAACATTTATGCCTCTAAGGCTGTAAAGAGCATGGAAGTGCTGCTGCTGTTCTAACAAATGAGACTGCTGTTGACATGGCTTTCCACAAATTCCTATGATTTGCAAAAGATGATGTTGAGCAGCCAATTATGTTATATTACTGCTGAATACGAAACAAGGATCTAATCTGAGTCTCACTGATGCTAATGAACATTTTTACACGGACTTCAAAAGGTGCTGTTGGATCAAGCAGCAAATTATTTTCCTCCAGGGTATTTAAATTTTGATTGCGTCCCACAAAACCAGAATCTCTCGGGTCTAATGAGCAGTGTGTAACTCTTGCCCTGTTACAAGTGAAACGTAGGGGCTGACATGGATGAAACAAGGTGGATCTTTCCTTCTGCCAGCTATTTGACAGTTGCGACAAATTGTCTTCTGCCGCGAGGTCCTACTGGAGACTCGGTCGTTGGTACTGAGGGCAGGGTCAGCAGCATAAACTTTTCAGAGCTTCAAAAAAAGCCCCAGCCACAAGGTGTTTCTATAAAGCACATATTTCTGGCCTACTTGAATCCAGCTGTGTGACTTTCAGGTCAGGAAGAGGTATTACAATACAATCTTAGCTAACTTTTGATTCTCCACAAAAGGTCTTAACAAAATTGGATGAGTTTTATATGAATATGTTAGCAGGGTGTAGAATAACTCTTTGCTTGCCTTCTTCTCACTGAACTGGTAGGTAGCCTTTCTAGTGTGAATAGAGCCCTTTTTTTTTTGTAATGAAAGACATATGAAAATATAATAAGTGAATGGAAAGAGAAGCACAGTAAGTTCTGCATCTTTTCATTGATCTGTTATTTTTAGTAAATCACATGTAATCATAATACAAAATCCTTGAAATACGATGTGACAAAAATAATCAGAAATCAAGCTCAACCTGAAAATTAAAGGCATCAGCTCACAGAGTTCATGAAAGCAAGAATATATTTTAGACAGTCTAGTTAGCATATTGCAATCTATTTAGCAAGGTAGTTAGCATACCCCTGCATCTGGTGCAGTGCTCTGTTCCTTATTAATTTTCAATACATGTATTCACCTGCTTTATACTTCAGATTTGCTGGGTGCTGCCAGATGTGCTATGGCATTTCCTCGGATTGAATCCAGGGTTTGTCGCCTACTTGCCTGATGCTGCAACTCTTGCAACACCTGCACTTGCCCCAGTCAGAGGAGACGGGTGTTAGGAGGGCAGTTCAACATCCAGCATGAAAACGTGAGGTGAAAATTAATTATAGCATATACTATATGTGATAGAAATGAGTTACTGCCCAATTATGTCTCCTGTTTCCATTCAGATGAATTAATGCTTGTTGTGAGCCCTTGGGAATTCAGACACACTTTAAACTTGTAATGAGTGCTATCATTATTGCTTTTGACAGTCATTGAAGTATAATTATCTGATCATCTATTTAAAAAAAAAAAAATCAAAACTTGTTATATGAGAGTTTTAAACTGGCAAATTACAGAACAGTCACCTTAGCAGCTCAACCGCTCAGCTATTTTCTGTAGTGGCACTGCCATCTCCTGGAAAAACTGAAATTGTGCTTCCAAATTTTTCACCTTGAAAGAAACTTTTCAAGAGCAAGAGAGAGGTTAAGTACAAAAGCCAACAAGCTCTTAAATTTAAGGCTTTAGGTGTGGCCGAGACGCCTGGTTTTGGTGTAGAAATGGCTGCACAGCTCTTTGCTGTCAGAGGATTTTGCTGAGGAACAAGAATGGATGTGGTGTGTGGAGTGTTGTGGGCTACTCCCGTTGAAAGGAGATGGTGGGAATGACAAGGTGCTCCAGCGGTTTGGTGTTTCTTTGCAAAGCACAACACTAAACACAAAATGAGTTGCCCACCAAGCAATTTTGCAGGATCACTTAATGCCCCCAGCAACCAGTTACCCAGGAACAGCTGCTTTCTGACCATGGGATTTTAGCAGTAAAGAGGTTTCTATCTCAGCTTTCATTTGAAAGGAGATGGCACTGTATATTTTTTTCTGCTTTCTTGGCCTTTCCTGAGACACTCTGCAATAATTAGTGTTGACCATCCTACCAACTTACTAAGCAGTGGTTCTGGCTGTGCTGAAGGATTTCCCCCACCTCCAAACACGCTTCCCATGTTTCTAGGTGCTGGGCTACTTTTCTTACTCAAATTTTACATTTGTCTACGCCTTCTTTTCAAGATATTTTCAATCAAAAGGGTTTTTTCACTCGAATTCCACTTCCAATTACTGTCCCTCTTCTGGGTAGAAGCTATGTGTGAATTGTTCATGTTTTATTACTCACACCCAGCTGTAATGGTGACCCATTACTCCCACAGCTGCCTCAGCTGGGCCCATTCCCATCTCCACAGTGCTGGAACACAGGTACATTGGCTGCTCGGTCAGCTGGGCACACACAGCTCCAGCTGCACAGCTCCTGCTCCCACCACACTCCGTATGCTGCAGGGATGCTGACCTCAGAGACATCCGAAAATTGCACAGCCTTTCACTAATCCTTTGGATTCAGATATTTTTTTCTGCCTGTGATGCATGTAAGATATCGCAGCTGCTGCAAAGGAAGTCGCTAGCACTCAGCTGCCCAGCCTGCGCATTTCTCACTGCGCATAGTGTTGAACGGCTCTCTGAAATAATCTTGTGGATAGTAGGATTTTGGAAAGTGTCAACCACTTTTTTGACTATGGTCAAACCAAAAGCCATGTCTGGCCTTCCTTTTATTAAAAACACCTGATCTCCTCTACAAGATTTTTACATCACAGTGTGTCACAGACCTCTCTCTTAGACAAGAGCAGTTTTCTTTCAGGCAAGTAAAGTTTTCCTGTGGTTTTACAGGATATGTGCATGCCAAGTTGGTTACTTGGCAGTCTCTTCCTGCAACTGCACCACTGACAGATGAGGAACATTTGCATGTCTGCAAAGAGAAGAGAGGCAACAGACTCTTTTCCATCCATGAATACACTCATTCCCTTCAGCCAGCAATACTTTTCCCTCGTGCTTAGAGCAATGTTTGATATTAGTTTCACAATAAGCCTATCTGGAGACCACATCAGCAGTGCAGAGATTTTACCCAAGACAGATTGTGAAACCACACTGCTTCTGTTTTTCTAAGTATTCAGATGGGCATCTGCCAAGATTCCTCAGTCACAAGCTACTGCAAGTGTAGCTTGAACTGGCCTCGTAAACAGGGACAGGAATTCCTATGGCACTCCAAAAATTTATTCCTGAAGAGCTCAGATTTTTCTAGCGACACGTTGTGCTCTCAGCTCTTTTGTATTGAGTAGCCAATAGTGGCCTCAAGGCAAAAACACCAACCAGAAGGTTCTTCAGGTCTGGAAAAATGGCAGTCTGCACTGCTGGCCACCACAGTGCTCCCTTTCCTCACCTCCCACAGCATTTCTGCAGTACTGCCAGGCCTAAAAATGAACTTTCTGTAACAGCAGCAGAACCTCCCCACGCTGCCATGTCTGTGTGTCTCAGGTCCAGGACACTTACCTGCCAATGCACTGGGGTTTGGCCACTAAAGGTGCTCTGAAAGGTTCAGTGCTGCCTCCATGTTTAATGTCAGCCTGGAATCTTCACGCTTACTGATGGCTACCAGGTAATATTCTTATTCCTTTATCTAATGGTTCAGCTTGCACAAAGATATCACTTCGATCAAACAAACTGAGGGGCAATGACATGCTTTTCCATATTCTCAGCATCAACATTTTTTCATAGGGCAAATGTTTTTCATAAGCTGAAACCTAAGTTTGAGACCACTTGCAGTACTTAGATAAAACTTGAGGCTTCCTTGGTACTTCTGATGCTGTTTTGAACTTATGCACTCATTTTATGATCAGCTTTTCCTGTACTTGTTTTTAATTGAGATGCTTTTAATCAGTGCTAATTTCACTCCAAAATTAATGATTTTTTCACAGTACATAAGTGACTCTCATAGCAAAGAGGCTTCTATCATTTGTTCTACATACAGGTTGTTGCTGAAACATATTGTTTCAGTCACAGCATCACCTCCATGCTATTTTCCTTCAGCAACTCTGCAGTCACTGCTACCTCACATGCTCAGCGGAAGTAGATACACATTTATTCACCCGGACCCAAAAAGCAGCACAGTATTACAACCTGCTCTCTTTGTTCATTAGCTGATTGCCTGCCCAAGGGGGCTGCAAGAGGGCTGAGCTCAGCAGGAACTCTCTGGGTACAAAGAACAGCTTCCTATGGAAAATGTGATGCTGGTGCTTCTGGTCTGTCAGCTCCAGGTGACTCCCCGAGCACAGCAGCTGGGCCCTTGGGAGAGGCACAGAGCATTTACGGAGACGCGGGCACAGATTTTCCATCAGGACTGCCACAGCCATCCTGGAAGGGGGTCTTGCTGTGGCACTCACCAGGCTGCAGGGACCCAAAAGACTCTTCTGGCAATCAGATCGTCCCCCAGCTGACACTGAGACCAGTCAAATACAGGTATATCAAAATCAGTGGGGTCTCTTTGCACTAGGTGATGATTTGGCCCATTCTATGTAATCTATCTTTTTTTCTAATCTTTCTTTAGAAAATACTATGTAGATGATTATCCTTCTTAGAAAACAATTATTTATTCCTCTATGAAATATATGTCTGTCTTTAGTCATATGAGAACACACCATCGGCAAGTTGAGCCTACAAAACAGCTGATTGATTTTCCTTGAAGGCCTTTCTCTCTTGCCTGGCTTCCAGTAAAGCAAAGGCCCTGAAAGGTGCAGCAGCTTTATAGCAGACATAAATGTTTATGTCACAGGTATCTGAAGGCAGCGACATGAATCCACTTCTCCACTCCTTCCTGTGCAACTCCTAACTTGTTCTCCTTGGCTTCCCACAGTAAAAGACGCTCCCTCGAGGCAGTGTGGACTCAAAATAATTTTCCCCCTTTGAACAGTGGCAGTCCTGCCAGTCACTCTGCACGAAAAGTGCCTTTACGAGAGCACAATAGAAATGTTGATCCCAATTACAAACCCAGGATATAATCCAAACTGTCTGGAGTTCTGCTGATGTCAGTGAGAATTTACATGCACCCCAAGCATGCCAGGGTCCATCCAGGTGCACCTCCCAAAGACAGGGGAGCTCATTGCACATGACTGTGCCTACAGCCCCAAACAGAGCTGGGCGTTGGGAGGTTGGCACCTTCCCCCATACAGCATCTCCTCTAAGGCACGCCTTGCATCGTAATCAGCACAATAAACACTCCCTAAATTATCTGTACCTGAGTCACAATGAAATCAATTCAGCACGAAGAACTTTTATTCCTAAGTGAAGTGGAAGTTTTGCCTGGTAATGGATAAAATTGCAGTTTAACTGGCCCTAAAGGTGGCTGGCATGTAGTAAAGAGGCCATGTGCTCTAGTTCCTACTGTACTAAATGCATCCTCTAGCTGAAAGAAAACAGTGATTATCAGAAAGTCAATTGTCATTCTGCCTCTTTAGAAAAATTCCCATTAAAGATAAAGCCAATTTTAATTAGATTAAGTATCCAATTACTGTAATTACATTTTTAAAAAATTCACATCATGAGGATGACCCTTTTAAAAAGGGTTACAAGAATAATTAGTGTATTCATATTAACCAAAATGTATTGGATAATATTTATACCCAGAAGGCAAAGTACATTACACATATTTCACCTTTGGGGAAAGCTTGCAAATGTTTTGGCAGTGGTATGAATATTTATAGGGAAGAGCGTGCTTTAGCAAGATTATATGAGAAAGCATTTATATGCTCACAAATTTTTACCCAAGGGTAAAGTATACATAAAATGTAGTGCAGAGATTATGGATATGCAAAGTACAATTTAAGCGCGGAATTTATATCAGTTTGTTTAATTAATTGGAACAGAATACTACTCCCCTTATTTATTTTCTTTTTTTTTTTTGGTGACAGAATGGCCACAGAATTCATCTGAGCTTTCTTTCTGCTGATCAATAACACGAGAAAGGTGCCAGGAAAGGGCGTTCCCTGTGCAAGGCATCACCTTGTCCATGGGTTAAACCATGCCCTTTAATGTGTTCCTGATCACACTGTGCAAGCAATCCCATCTGCTGCCGGATGCTACCTGAACAGCTCACCGCGGAGCCGGAGAACACGCAGGCAGCCTCCAGTCAACACTGCTCATTTAGGGGCAAATCCTCCAGCTCTCAGCGAGGGGAAGACTTGAAGAGATGCCAAATAGGTTTGCTCACGCACAGAAGACAAGAAACCACGTCGCCAGAAGGCACGGAGGATGTGACCCATTTTTGCTGCTGAGGTGCAGCACCAGCTCAGCACGAGGACGGCGGCTGTGCCAGCTCTTGGGCTGTGCACGAAGTTCCTGCTGCAGACCAGAGAGCTCAGCACACCACTGAGACCTTCCCAGAGAACTCTGCCTGGACAGCCTAGCCTGAGATTTTTGCCTGCTCTGCAGCTAATCAACAGCTTTGGGAATTGCCAAGGAATTGCATTCTTCCTCAGAAAACAAGATCTCAGGCTCCTAACTGGTGCTCGAATTTACCTACTAGAGCAGCATTTGGCCCTTTACTGCTAAGATACTCTGCAATGAGAATGCTTACAGCATGCACTTAAGCACCTCCCTAATTTAGGTGAGAGGAGCTGTGATAGCACAGTTTTTGACAAGACCTAGACAAATGAGAAAGCTCTTGTGTCATTTGTTAGTTTGATTAAGTTAAGAAATTTCTTCCTGGTTTACATTTATATCAGAGATTGTTCATTTTTATAGCAATTTATATGTGGCCAGTCAAGAATGAGCAGACAAAAAAAAAGAGCAAAAAAAAAAGGCTTTAAATGATCCATTCAAGTTCTTTCACATTAATTTTCTCTTCACTGAATTATCAGCAATCATTCTAGAGCATTCATGCCTTTCCTGTTTTTCAGAACAGCTGAATATTGCTTTATACAATCCAGAGTTCGGTATTCCTTAGCCTATAAACCGTGGCTCATGTAGATCCTTACCTACACGTGTGGAAAAGGTTCTGCCTTCTGAAGATGACCCTTCCTTTAGAAAAGGTAAAATTTAAAATAAGTTGCAAGTACTTGTGCAAGGGGATGGTTGCTTCTATGCTGATATTGCCAGCATGGATAGCAGCATGAATGTTTACAATTTCCACAACTCCCACTGTCATTTGCTGGGTTTTGAGCTTTCTTGTAAAATAAAATAGCCCAAGGACATCCTTAAGGACAAAGCATAAAGACAAGGAAAAAAACCACCTCTGATTCATACAGGCTAAATTGCTTTTAAAGCTTCGTCCCACAATAAGGAGACACTAGGAAAGTCAGTTAGCATGGGATAGCAGAGAGACAGGTAGGTGGGAAAATATGAGGATTAAATAAATAGGAATAAAATTAAATTGGTTTCTAATGTTCCTGTCCAGAAGCTCAAAATAAATAATTTGTTGGATATTTCTATTGATACCTGCTGAATATCTATTACACTGGCTGAAGGGTATTTTGCTACGTAGGTGTCGTTTCTGAATATTATAAATTGCCAGAGAACAACGTATCTTTCATGACAGAATGAAGGAATTATTTGTTGTTAGTGAACTGATGACACATTTCTGATCAAGGCAACGCTCCTTTTGATGCCCCTACCTGTTAACTTGGCCTCTGGAGGAATCAAGAGCTGCTGACAAGTTTAGGAAAGAGGCACAGACACCAAAACAACAGCTCTCACAATTCTCATTTCCAGGAACAGTGCAGGGACTCCCAGAAATCTATTGTGAGGAGCCTGAGACGTGGTGAATGAGTGATGGGTGAAGGAGCTGTGGCAGGAGACAGTCCAGCCAGACTGGTTTGTAAGGGTTGGTGGTGCCTGACCAAGGACTGCTGTCTCCCTAGGGTCGAGGTGCTCAGTGAGAAGGATTTCTGGAATTGTCTGTCCAGTTCCAGCTGTTCAGACAGCGGATATCTCTTTCGAAGTAATTTAAGAGCCTGTGGTATTCTGCTGCCGTAGTGGTCTGCAGCGTTAGTCAAAGCAATTCTGCTCTCAGCTCAAGTCTAATTAAGGGTAGCTCTTGCGTAAAGTGAGTTAAATTCAGTAGTCACAGCCCAGACCCCATGGAAAATAGTCTAATTCAACTACAGTAATACAGTGTAATATAAATATAATGGAAATACAAAACCATATAATTTAATTTGACATGACTGGCAGTTTTTTGCTTAAGTCGGTGAAAATGAACAAGTACAAACACTGAACTTCCCTCTTCGATCTTTTATTGTTAGTGCAGAGGGAGCTGGTTTCAGGATGACTTTGCACAGCAGCACCCTAAACAAATGCACTGACAAGACACATATTTCACACCTTCTTTCAAAAATATACGCACATTTTTAATTTTTAATGTTTTAGATAGTTGGAGTAAATTGAATTAATTTTAAATATGGTCTGGACTATTCCACATCTGTCCCGTGTGCTCCAAGGAAGGAAACACATCCACGTGGAGAATCTGAGTTAGCCATGGCCTCAAGCAGTGCTTTTAGCCAAGATGCCTTCTTGCCCTTGCAAGCCTGGCTGCTCTCATTCCAGGGGTCCTGCCACAGGAAAGGTCCTGGCCCCTTCTCAGGCCAGGGAGAATGGGAACCATGCTGCCGTGGATGCTCCAAGCTTTGGGCACCCCGCGCCCACCCACCCCTCCTGCCATCACTGCCTCCAGAGACCAGCAGAGACCAGCTGAGAGACACCATGCACAGCAGTGAAAAACAGGGTGCAGTGCAGATTATTTTTTTCTTTTCCTCCAGAAATGTCGAAGTGCCACAGGCAAAGAGGGACCAGAGCCTGGGAAACAGTTGTGCGGGGTAAGGAAGAATATCAGAACGGCCTCGGTTGGAAGAGATCTTGAAGACCATGATGTTACAACTGTCCTGCCCTGAGTAGTGAGAGGAAAGCTAAAGTCTTTACAAACAATTCCATGAGTGAAGGTGTGGGTGTTAACGTCTTTGAAATGGGTCTTAATGTCTCTCCTAACTCTGGGCAGCAGGTTTGTTGCAGAGCCCAGACAGCTTGGCTCCTGAAACAGACAAGGGTCTGCACAGGCCTGGCCTTCTGAGCTTTGGGGTAAAATGACAGGTTCAATGGGGGATGTGGGGTGGGCAGTGTGGGAAGACTGTACCTTCCCTGCACCTCAGCCAGTGGGGAAAGGAAGAGGGCAACATGTGGCCGGAGTTTGGGATAAAAGGAGGCTGCGCCCTCTGAAACCTCGGGGGAGAAAACCCCGCGGGCGTGTGCCCCGGTGGACTCTCTCCCTTTATTCGAATAAGGTTAAAGGACTCCACTGTCTCCTTTTTGGATGTAAACCTCTGGCGTTTGTGGGTTTTCCTGACAACTGGGGACTCGGTTGGGATTCTTCTGGGATCGTCTGGGTCCGGCACACGGCAAGAGGAGCTGGAGGCGCACCTCACCCATTTTAGGTGAGCAGCTCCCTTCGGCGCTGGCCAGCACCGGGCGATTGATTGGGTACCCGAGACTGTCCAAGAGACAGACGAGAGGCGGCCCAGGGGGGTCCGTGGAGAGTCCATAGGAAAGGACCACTGGACGTGGATGCCCAGAGAGGGCAGTGAGGCAAAGTCGAGAAGGGTCTCGGCAGATCTCACCGGTGAGTACAACTTCGGGGAGTAAAACATGGCGGGGTGCCCAGGGTGGGCAACAAAGGAAAGTCGAAAAAGGGTCTCGGCTATAGGCATGACGATCCCAAAATACCTCCGCAGGGTCCTTTGGGAGAATGTGCAAACCATCTCAACATTCTGCCAGAGGTAGTTAAGGATGGGAACACCCAGAGGGGGCAATAAGAGGAGCCGAGAAAGGGTCTTGGGCAACCCACGCCCAGAGTGGGCAATATGGTGTTGGTTTGGGAAAGGATTGGTTGAAGCGGAGTGTGGAGAAATATGGTTAAGGCAAATAGCAGCGGGAGGCTATGTGATAAGGAATCCTCGAAATCTGCAGTCTAATACAGGAAGCAGCTTTGGTCTTTTGCGTTCCCGGCCTCCAGGAGAGGGAAAAACAGGGAGGTATTGTTCCTACACCCCCACCCCTCCCCGGGCCATTATGGGAGCCAGGGTGGCGGATTTGGGTTTGTCCACTTACTACTCAGGACACTGAGGGGGTTCCTGTATGTGAGGAGTGCCGAGGCCGGGTGTGACCGGCAGCACGGGCTGGGGCCCTGTGGGGGAGATGCGGGAGCGAGCCGAGGCTGTGGGACAGCCGGGGCTCGGTGCCGGGCGGTGCCCAACGCCGCCACCCCCGCGGGCAGGGGCTGCAGAGGCCCCCCGGCCCCATGAGGCTGCGGGACGCCCCGGCCGCCTGCCCGTCCCTGTGGCACCGTGGGCCGTGCCCGCCTGTCGCGACCTGGTGCTTTACAGAGCTTGTGGTGCTGGGAGAGCGGCGCGGGGGCCTGCACGGGTGTGCTGGGCGGGGACCGGCTCTGGTGGACGGTGTGTGGTGAGGAGGGTGAGCATAAGAAGGAGGAGGAAGGAATATCTGGGAAATGCGGATTGTACGTGGAAGAATTAGGGTCTTCTTTGAATGATTTTGTTTGGGTCACTGGAGAAACGAGTGATTTTGAGCTGTGGGAGAATGAGTAGCCACAGGCAGTAGCGGGGGTGGCTAGAGGAAGGGCAGAATAAGTCCCTGGATGAACTGGTTAGAAAGATACAGCCAGTGTATGTAAGAAAGGATGAGGAAAAGGCAAAGGTGATGGCAGAGTTATTACAGCCCCGGGGGAATAAACTGCAGGGCCCGAGGGGGCTCCCGGGACAGAGAGGATGGGGTCAGCCACAAGGAAGTGGCAGAGGCATTCCCTCCTCAGCAAGGGAGAGCCAACCCAAACAGAGGCTGGGAAAGAATCAGTGTGCTATCTGCAGGGCAGAGGGACTCTGGAATTGGGAATGTCCGTAGAAACAACTACCTCCTCAGGAGGGGCAAATCCAGAGGATAATGGAGATGGATTATAAGGGGTGTCCGGGGCTCCCATTATAGCAGGGACCACCACACTGGAGCCGTTGCTAACTTTTAAGGTGGGTTCAGATTGAGAAGAGGAGCTGTGTTTCCTGGTAGACACAGGTGCCTCTCGATCCACTTTGAATTTCATCCCTCAGGAGGGAAAATTGTCAAAAACCTCTTTGATTATTCAAGGGGTGAGTGGAAAGGATGAGCAGGTGCATTTTATTCAACCACTATTGGTGAATGTGTATGTGTTAATTTGAGTTTTGCCAGTGAAATCAGCTGGCAAAGGAACTGGAGAACTGGATAAGCCAGCAGCCAAGAATTGCTGCATCTAACAGTTGCATCCAGCTCGCTGTGTTTGTTCCATGAACACTGACGACATGTTCCTCATGCCATGTAACTGAAAGAGGGTAATGCTATTCTGCGGGCATTTGCTGACAACCCTGGCATGTCTCTGTTCCCAACACTAACTAATAATGTAGCTGAGTATGACTGTTTGCAGACCATTGAAGAGGCCTGGTCCAGCAGACCAGACCTGAAGGATGTGCCACCACAGGGTCCAGACTGGGAGCTGTATACAGACAAGCTTGGCTTCCTGCGAGATGGCAAACAGATGACGAGTGATGCAGTGGTAACCATGGACCAGGTAAATGAGACAAATGCATTGCCATCAGATGTATCATCACGAAAAGCTGAACAGATTGCATCAACAGAAGATCTAGAACTGAGCAAAGTCATCTGGAAAGAAAGAGGATTGACTGTTCAAGGTAATGGAACTGAACACACTGAACAGATCCATGCACTGCTACAGAGTATTTGGAAGTCTAGAGAAACAGCCTTTATGCATTGCAAAGTTCATCAAAACAGGAAAACAGCTCCTGAATTAGAGAATCATTCTGCTGATGAAATAGTAAAAGGGGCTGCAGAAAAAGGCATCTTAACGGTGGTGCCACAGAGGGGAATTGATTTGTTGAGGTTTTCCCCAAAGTGTTATCAGAAGCACCATCAGTTTTCTAGCAGAAGAGCTGAAATCAAAGAAAGTGAATGGACTGTTACACCAGAGGGACAGATTGTAATCCCACGACAGCGAGAACAGGAAGGCACTCACAGGGGAACAGAGAACCTTTTGAAACATCTGAAGAAGGCAGTAATAGAAAGGGAAATGACTGATATTGTGGAGTCTATAAAAAGCAAATGTAAAACTTGCTATAGAAACAACTCAAACATGAGCAAAAGAGTTGTGTTAGAAATAACAGAGGCAGGGGATTTTCCTGGAGATCCCTGGCAAATAGATTCTGCTGAGTTTCCAAGCAAAGAAGGAAAGAGGTATGTGTTAGTTGACATCCTTAGTGGATGCTCTGAAGCTTACCCCTGTTGCACTAACACAGCAAGGGAGGTGGTGAAAATTTTACTCAGTCATATAATTCCAAAGTTTGGGGTTCCTTTGGGGTTGGTCCCCCAGTGATTGGGGAAATTAGTCAACTGTTGGGAATTGTTTGAGATCTGTAAATTCCCTATACACCCCAGACAAGTGGTAAGACTGAATGTATAAACAGAACCCTCAAAACACAGATCAGTAAAATTTGGCAGAAACATCCATGGCATGGGTTCAGGCCTTGCCTGTAGCTTACTGAGAATCCGCACACAACCAAGGCGGAGAGACAACCTAAGTCCTTATGAAATTTTGCATAGCAGGCCACATGAAATTGTGTGTATTACGGGAGAAATTCGTATGAGGGGAAAATTGTCTCACTGAGGTATTTAACAGCTTTTAAATTCCAATTTGCAGAACCTCCAAAGATTCATCGTGTTATCCAGACGGGTAAGACTGGACACAGCTGCTCATCTGTCCCAGCCCGGAGACTGAGTCTATGCTAAATGGAGAGACAGTGACCCTTACAAGCTAAGAGGACCATTCCAAGTCCTGACTACCCTCACCGAAACCAGAGGTGCTGGCAGAGAACCCTGAATTCACTGCTCCAGAGTTAAGAAGACCTCTGCTCCTAAAACAACTGGAAAACAGAGACTGACACAAATCAGGATGATGTGGTTTAAATTATTCTTTTGTACCTGTTATCTGCACAGTTGGTAACCATGGCTCAGATCTGACCCCAAAATTTGCATGTAACTTTAGCCCAAATTGTATCCAAAAGCTCTTCATAAGAACAACTTGTCAGGGTAATATTGAATATGTGAGAATCTGGCCTGGTAAATTCTGCCCCTAGATAAAGATCGGGGCTGTAATTCCAAACATAAGATTTGATTATTGAACATATTGAAAAGCAGATTTCAGATGTAATTTCGGCCTTACAAGAAGAAGTCCCTGAGTTGTGTGGTATAGTTTTACAAAACAGAATGACTCCTAATTTCCTACTAGCCACAAAATCATTATCACTGGTTGTTGTTCTTATGCAGATCAGAGTAAAAGACTTAGTAAAGATTTGGTTGAAATTGAAAAGCAAACTCAAATTCTACAGCAGGCAGCTCTCAAAGGAGCTCACTGAACCTTGAATATACCTTCAGCACACTCACTTCATGGTTACCAAACTGGGCCTGGATAAAAGAAGTGTTCATAGTAGCTGTAGTTATAGTTGACATCTGTATGATAGCCAGTGGGATAAGTAGTTGTATAAACTGGTGGGGTGGTTAAGTACAGAATAGAGACTAGACAAAGGAGAGTCTTGTTAGTCTCTAAAAAGGGGGGAATGATGCCGTTTTGGTTTTTACTGTTTTTTCTCTTATTTAGTCTCTATATTCTTTACACATATATCTGTAACTCTGTAGTCTATTATTGTAGCTTAGCTTCAGTATTTTCCTAGGCAGAAAGCCAAAACACATTCTGAGGCCCCTACGCTATCTCAGTTCTCCTTAGAAACCAAGGCCGAAAAAGAGCTAGTACCAATGTGGGGGACTCCAGAAAAGGGTCGAACCAGAAAAGGGAATTACCTCATCACCTCTAGTCCTAATTGGTGCCTTTTTGTCAATTATGCTAATTTACCAAACAATAAAACTGTATGCACCCCCGTACAGGATTGGGCTTTTGTGGACATTTTTCCGTAACTGCCCCTGGAGGCTTTCACTAAAGATCCACTTTTATATCCCCTCCTATACTAATATAATCTCAAAAGTGTGTGTTGTTTCATTGCTGGGTTGAAAAGGCATCACAGGCAAATAAAAGTAACATGGGGACACCCGTGGGAGTTTGCTGAATGCGTGAGGTGGGTTTCCAAAGCATGAGTTTCTGATTATTCCTAGTTGTGATTGTGGTTTGCTAGGAGGGGATTTGATGACTGGAGTTGGGAATGTGAGTTAGTGTTGTAAGGGGTGATGGAGAGGCTGGTGCTGTTGTGATATGGAAAACTGGATGTGGAGCCTCTTCAGATTACTCTGAGGCGACCTGGACAAGTGGTGTCTAAAAAGCAATACCCTCTGTCTTGGTTTGAAAGACAGGTGTCTGCTAAGGAAGGCAGGAGGCTCCCTTGGAATGCAACCAAATGAAAATGCAACCCCCTTCTCTCCGAATTATTATTATAATCTTGAAATTAAGGGGCTTTCAGGCAAAGATATGAGAAATAGGAACATCAGTTCTTTATTCGTTTATGTAACAAGGCAATAATACAGAAAAGCTGGCTTAACCTGAGAGAGTCAGGATACAGCCTGACACCCTGGTGGGCAGGGTGGTGGTAGCAGTCCAGTTAGGGGGTGGCTGCAGTTCTCTTGGAAGTGGTTCTGTTGAAGCGGTGATCTTTTTGAAAGGCCTGGTCCACCTCGGAAGGTCCATTGGTGGTCGTGTAGCTCTCGTCCTCTGGGAACCCAGAGGGTAAGGGCTGCCTGTGCTGTTCCAAACTCCAGATTATATCCGGGTGGGAATGCTTGGCTCCTCCCCCTGGGCGGAGCATCTCACAACGGGCTGATGTAATTCCATGAGTCATGCGGTGAGGCTCGATCCATTAAGAGGAGATATCCCCCAGAGGGAGTTCTCGGGGATGTGTCGTGGAAGAGATAAAGAACACTGCCCCACCTGGTCTCAACGGAGGGTGACAGAACACATACTTCTGGTTACATCTTACACTGCAACCTAAGACACCCTCTTTCAATGGAAGGAAGGAAGGGGTTGCAGCCTGTTGTGAAATCTCTGTTAAAGGCAGGTCTTTTGGAGCCGTGTATGTCTCCCTGTAACACTCCTATCCTGCCAGTTATGCTGCAGGACCTAGGAATAGCAGGGAGGACTGTGGAGTCCGGGCACACCACAGTCCCAGACCCTGGCACGGCCTTCAGCCGGGTTCCCTCCTCACGCT
Organism: Rhagologus leucostigma; assembly: GCA_013397725.1. NCBI lineage: Eukaryota > Metazoa > Chordata > Aves > Passeriformes > Rhagologus > Rhagologus leucostigma. Next base: position 1,583,530 of record VZTD01000747.1, on the reverse strand, counting down.
GCTAAACACTATTTTGGAGTGGGAACAAGAGGGAGAAGGGATTATTTGGGGAAGGTATTAACCAAATTTACTCCATCCCTAGGAATTAGGTTATTGCAATGTGTGCAGGACTTGCTCCTATGAGGAAAATGGGAGGAGGTGGGGAGGAAGCCACTGCGAAATTGTTCAGTTTTCTGGCTGGTAGGGGTTACTTGAGGTCATTTGGGGTTACTTGAGGTCATTGGAGTCCCTGGTGGGGTTACTTGAGGTCATTTGGGGTTGCTTAATGTCATTTGGGGGTTACTTGAGGTCATTGGAGTCCCTGGCGGGGTTATTTGAGGTCATTTGGGGTTGCTTAATGTCATTTGGGGTTACTTGAGGTCATTGGCATCCCTGGCAAACTTACTTGAGGTCATTTGAATCCTTGGTGGGGGTTATTTGAGGTCATTTGGGGTTACTTGAGGTCATTTGGGTCCCTGATGGGGTTACTTGAGGTCATTTGGGGTTACCTGAGGTCATTGGAGTCCCTGGCGGGGTTATTTGAGGTCATTTGGGGTTGCTTAATGTCATTTGGGGTTACTTGAGGTCATTGGCATCCCTGGCAAACTTACTTGAGGTCATTTGAATCCTTGGTGGGGGTTATTTGAGGTCATTTGGGGTTACTTGAGGTCATTTGGGTCCCTGATGGGGTTACTTGAGGTCATTTGGGGTTACCTGAGGTCATTGGAGTCCCTGGCGGGGTTATTTGAGGTCATTTGGGGTTGCTTAATGTCATTTGGGGTTACTTGAGGTCATTGGCATCCCTGGCAAACTTACTTGAGGTCATTTGAATCCTTGGTGGGGGTTATTTGAGGTCATTTGGGGTTACTTGAGGTCATTTGGGTCCCTGATGGGGTTACTTGAGGTCATTTGGGGTTACCTGAGGTCATTTGAGTCCCTGGCGGGGTTATTTGAGGTCATTTGGGGTTGCTTAATGTCATTTGGGGGTTACTTGAGGTCATTGGAGTCCCTGGCGGGGTTATTTGAGGTCATTTGGGGTTGCTTAATGTCATTTGGGGTTACTTGAGGTCATTGGCATCCCTGGCAAACTTACTTGAGGTCATTTGAATCCTTGGTGGGGGTTATTTGAGGTCATTTGGGGTTACTTGAGGTCATTTGGGTCCCTGATGGGGTTACTTGAGGTCATTTGGGGTTACTTGAGGTCATTTGGGTCCCTGATGGGGTTACTTGAGGTCATTTGAGTCCCTGGTGGGGTTACTTGAGGTCATTTGGGGTAACCTGAGGTCATTGGAGTCCCTGGTAAGGGTTACTTGAGGTCACTGGAGTCCAGGAAAACCCACGAACACCAGAGGTTTACGTCCAAAAAGGAGACAGTGGAGTCCTTCAACCTTATTCGAATAAAGGGAGAGAGTCCACCAGGGCACACGCCCGCGGGGTTTTCTCCCCCGAGGTTTCAGAGGGCGCAGCCTCCTTTTATCCCAAACTCCCGGCCGCAGGTTGCCCTCTTCCTTTCCCCACTGGCTGAGGTGCAGGGAAGGTACAGCCTTCCCACACTGCCCACCCCACATCCCCCCTTGAACCTGTCATTTTACCCCAAAGCTCAGAAGGTCAGGCCTGTGCAGACCCTTGTCTGTTTCAGGAGCCAAGCTGTCTGGGCTCTGCAACAAACCTGCTGCCCAGAGTTAGGAGAGACATTAAGACCCATTTCAAAGACATTAACACCCACACCTTCACCCATGGAATTGTTTGTAAAGATACTAGCACACATCTTTCTTCTCAATCCCTCTTCTTCTTACTTCTCAATTTCTCTTTACAAACCTGAATTATTATTAACTTAAACCTTTTCAACAACCTGGAACATCTGAAACACCCCCTCCCGACTTTTCAAAGTCTGGTCCCTGCACCAGGTGTGGCAAGTAAATACAGAGAATAAAGCAGACAATGACATTTCCTATGAGCCAATTAATCACTTAGAGGTCCTTGTCCATGGCTACGGACAGCTGAGGTCTCCCATCCTTTTCTTCCAGTGGAGAAGTCCAAACCTCTGGGTCTTTAGAGACCTCAGGCAGAGTGTGATGGCTCCACCCGTGTTCAGCTGTCCTGGCTGCTGTCTCTGCCATCCTGGTTGGATGTTAGGAACAGCAAAGTCCAGAGGCAGCATCTGTGCTGACTGGGCTTCCTGTCAAAGACATTACACGAGACACAGTATCCTGGCCACATACTGGTTTCAGTATGCATCTTCACCTCCCCACCACATTGAAAATTGAGAGTGCAAAAATCCCAAACAATCCGAAGGGGAATATCTGACTACTCCCTCGGGTTTGGCTCTTATTCTTGCCAAAGCTAATGGCAAAAGACATACTCATGCCATCTTAGTTTCTGTCACCAGTTTCAAAGGGTGTTTCTTTATTCCTCCATTCATCCTTTCTACTTGACCTGAATTCTCAGGGTGCCGAGGGTATGGAAGTCCCACTGAATTCTCAAAGCAGCCACAATCCCTTGAAGGATCCCCCCGTAAAACGAGTTCCTGCATCTGAATTCACTGCCTCCACAATACTATATTCAGAAATCATTTGTTAACTGATCAAATAGCTGCTGAAGCGACTAGAAACGCCTCTGGCCACCCTGCCAGCCAGCATACCACTACCAGAGGACATCTAAGCCCTCTCGCCCAGGGCATCTCAGCAAAATACTCCTGACATCCCTGGTAAGGACGTATAGCCCAGGGTCACTCCCCCGCCTTGCAATCTCCTTTGCAGTCTGGCTATTAACTTTAGCCAGGCAGCCCTCGATAGCTCATTTTGCTAAAACAAAAAGACCCAAGGCTCTTGAGGAAGGTCTCTGCCAGTCCTCAAGAGCCACAACGACTTCCCCCTTGGAGTTGTTTTAACATTTGCAGGCTCAAAGCTCCTGGCATCCACTGTTTACTGTCCTCTGTAACTCCATTCTCCCCTCTTTCTTCTGCCCCACCACCTTTAATTATCTCCAACTCCTCTGGTGGAAAAGACAGCAGCAGCACCACCACTTCCTCCCGATCCCTGGCAACAGCTGAGTCACAGGGAGCAAAGGGAGGATCCCGGAGACCTCTGGCAAAAGTGCTGCTTTCTCAACATCTCCTTTAGCCAGTTGTTACTGTCTCTTCAGAGTACCCTGCCTGATGTCCCTGAACAGTCTTATTTCTACCTCTTTTGGTAAACTCACCACCTCCAACAAGCGAGTAATTGAGCTCCCATGAGTGGAAGTTTTTCCCTGCAGGTTAACACACTTCTCCCAGTTTCCCAAACGCAGGTACCACCCCACATGCATACTTTGAATCTGTAAACATTCACTACCTTTCTTTGATACATTTGGCAGGCTTTCCTTGAGGCATACAATTCTGAGGTTGGTGGTGACCACGTGCATAGTAGCTTCCCCCCTTCTTGCAATTCCATTCCCTTTACTATACCATCGGTTACCTGGATACGATCACGAGCCTCCTTTGAGGCTTGTTTATAGGGACCAGTTAAACAGGAGGCTGGGTTCTCAATCCTAACTGCTCCTGTTCCATTAAACAGGTTTCACACTGTAACAGCCTAGTGCCAGTCATCCATCTAGAACTTGGTGCCAGACTTTACCAATCCTGCCGTCAGTTATCATCAAAGCCGTGGCTGCACAACTCTGCAGACAACAGAGCGAACAATGGGGCCACCCCCTCGCTTTGCAAACATTTTAGCACTACAATTCCTCTGGCACAGCTCTGTTTAACATCCACATACAATTCCAATTCATCTTCTGGGCCTGGGAGAGCTAAAGCTGGGGCATTAATCAACCTTTCTTTCAATTTTCCTGAGTTCTGCTTTCCTTCTGGTGTCTATACAACAACACAGGGACTATCTTGAGTTAAAAAGTCACAGAATAAAAAGTCCTTAATCCAGTTCCTGCAACACCCTACTAATTCTAAAAATTGCCACAGTTCCCCTTCAGCAATGGGCAATGGCACCTCCAAGATTCCCTGGACCCGCTCTGAGCCAACACACCCCAAGCCTTCAGTCAAAATATGCCCCAACCATTCAACCTTTCTCTCCATCACCTGTGCCTTCCCTTCAGACACTCCAAGCCTCCCTTCCAGCCAGAAAACCGAACAATTTCACAGTGGCTTCCCCAACCACCTCCTCCCATTCTCCTGATAGGAGCAAGGCCTTCACACATGGCAATAACCTAATTCCTAGGGATGGAGTAAATTAACCTCTTGCCCAAATAATCCCTTCTCCCTCTTGTTCCCACTCAAAGACAAAATACTGTTTCCTATGTTCCGTAAGTGGGCATCCCCAGAAAGCGTCCTTTAGTAGCAGTGCGAGGAGGGAACGCAGCTCAAGATGGTACAAGGATCTGGGACCACGGAGTGCCCGGGTTTAATACTCTTGCACCATTCTGTGAGTTCCATCTGATTTCCTAACCGGCAAGATAGGAGTGTCATAAGGAGAATCCATGGCTCCAAAAGCCCTGCCTTCAACAGAGACTCAACAACAGGCTGTAACCTCTTCCTTCCCTCCCTTGAAATAGGGTATTGGTTTTTTTAGACACCACTTGTCCAGTGGTCCACTGGTACTCCTCACAGTAATGCGGAGAGGCTCCATATCCAGTCTTCCCCATTCCCGTGGGACTGCCCACACCTCCGGGTTCACTCCAGGATTCACAACAGCGCCAGCCTCCCCATCATCCCTTACAACACTAACTCGCATTCCCAACTCCAGTCATCAAATCCCCTCCTAGCAAACAACAATCACAACTAGGAATAATCAGAAACTCATGGTTTTCAAACCCATCTCACATATTCAGCAAACTCTCACGGGCATCGCTGTGCTACTTTTATTTGCTGGCAAAACTCCAATTAACACACACATCTTTCCGACCTATGAAAAGAACATTCGAACAATTGTTCCCCCTTTGGCATAAAATTCAAATTACAATAGCAGATCCTGACATCCTTAACAATCCATTGCTAATGTTTCATTCCTTCGCAATCGCTGTCCTGGTGGCTGCCCCCTCCCCTTCGGTCCTGGGGCTCCCTGCACTTTTTCCCGTCGGGGGTAGTAAAAACTGCCATTATTCTTGCCTGTACTTTTAACTTTTCCTCATTATCCCTTCTTCCATATCTTTCTAACCAGTTCATCCAGGGATTTATTCTGCCCTTCCTCTAGCCACCCCCGCTACTGCCTGTGGCTACTCATTCTCCCACAGCTCAAAATCACTCGTTTCTCCAGTGACCCAAACAAAATCATTCAAAGAAGACCCTAATTCTTCCACGTACAATCCGCATTTCCCAGATATTCCTTCCTCCTCCTTCTTATGCTCACCCTCCTCACCACACACCGTCCACCAGAGCCGGTCCCCGCCCAGCACACCCGTGCAGGCCCCCGCGCCGCTCTCCCAGCACCACAAGCTCTGTAAAGCACCAGGTCGCGACAGGCGGGCACGGCCCACGGTGCCACAGGGACGGGCAGGCGGCCGGGGCGTCCCGCAGCCTCATGGGGCCGGGGGGCCTCTGCAGCCCCTGCCCGCGGGGGTGGCGGCGTTGGGCACCGCCCGGCACCGAGCCCCGGCTGTCCCACAGCCTCGGCTCGCTCCCGCATCTCCCCCACAGGGCCCCAGCCCGTGCTGCCGGTCACACCCGGCCTCGGCACTCCTCACATACAGGAACCCCCTCAGTGTCCTGAGTAGTAAGTGGACAAACCCAAATCCGCCACCCTGGCTCCCATAATGGCCCGGGGAGGGGTGGGGGTGTAGGAACAATACCTCCCTGTTTTTCCCTCTCCTGGAGGCCGGGAACGCAAAAGACCAAAGCCGCTTCCTGTATTAGACTGCAGATTTCGAGGATTCCTTATCACATAGCCTCCCGCTGCTATTTGCCTTAACCATATTTCTCCACACTCCGCTTCAACCAATCCTTTCCCAAACCAACACCATATTGCCCACTCTGGGCGTGGGTTGCCCAAGACCCTTTCTCGGCTCCTCTTATTGCCCCCTCTGGGTGTTCCCATCCTTAACTACCTCTGGCAGAATGTTGAGATGGTTTGCACATTCTCCCAAAGGACCCTGCGGAGGTATTTTGGGATCGTCATGCCTATAGCCGAGACCCTTTTTCGACTTTCCTTTGTTGCCCACCCTGGGCGCCCTGCCATGTTTTACTCCCCGAAGTTGTACTCACCGGTGAGATCTGCCGAGACCCTTCTCGACTTTGCCTCACTGCCCTCTCTGGGCATCCACGTCCAGTGGTCCTTTCCTATGGACTCTCCACGGACCCCCCTGGGCCGCCTCTCGTCTGTCTCTTGGACAGTCTCGGGTACCCAATCAATCGCCCGGTGCTGGCCAGCGCCGAAGGGAGCTGCTCACCTAAAATGGGTGAGGTGCGCCTCCAGCTCCTCTTGCCGTGTGCCGGACCCAGACGATCCCAGAAGGATCCCAACCGAGTCCCCAGTTGTCAGGAAAACCCACAAACGCCAGAGGTTTACGTCCAAAAAGGAGACAGCGGAGTCCTTCAACCTTATTCGAATAAAGGGAGAGAGTCTACTGGGGCACACGCCCCCGGGGTTTTCTCCCCCGAGGTTTCAGAGGGCGCAGCCTCCTTTTATCCCAAACTCCGGCCACATGTTGCCCTCTTCCTTTCCCCACTGGCTGAGGTGCAGGGAAGGTACAGCCTTCCCACACTGCCCACCCCACATCCCCCCTTGAACCTGTCATTTTACCCCAAAGCTCAGGTCAGGCCTGTGCAGACCCTTGTCTGTTTCAGGAGCCAAGCTGTCTGGGCTCTGCAACAAACCTGCTGCCCAGAGTTAGGAGAGACATTAAGACCCATTTCAAAGACGTTAACACCCACACCTTCACCCATGGAATTGTTTGTAAAGACTTTAGCTTTCCTCTCAGGCGCTTGCGGATTTTCCTGACAGTAGGGACACCTTTCCCATAGGCCAGGTTACTCAGAGCTCCATCCAGCCTGGCCTTGAACACTTCCAGGGATGGGGCACCCAAAACTAGGCAGCCAGCTCCAGGACCTCACCCCCCTCACAGTGCAGAATTTTTTCCCTTATATCTAATCTAAGCCTACTCTCTTTCATCTTGAAGCCATTCCCCCTGGTCCTGTCACTACACGTAAAAAATCCCCCTCCGTCGTTCTTGCACGCTCCCTTCAGGCACTGGAAGGACAAGAAGGGAACCCTGGGTCCGGTTCGACGCTGTTCTGCCTGCCTGAGGTTCAAGGCTTTTCCACGAGGCCCGGGCGCAGCGCAGGCCCTGCAATCGCACCGCGTGTCCGGCGCGCTCCCCTCGGGCCCCCCCGGGCTCCCCTCAGGCTCCCGACGCGGCGCCTGCGCGCGCCTGCGCAGAGCCCGCGG
>VZTD01000747.1:1477756-1575940 GCA_013397725.1 Rhagologus leucostigma | reverse complement strand
GCTGGGATCTACTTTCTTATTTTTCCTTAAAAAAAAAAAAACAGTTTAAAATCTTCCAAATTTCATTTTATTTACGTGTGGGGTATTAAAGCTTCCGAAAAGTGCCATACTCATTCCACTTTTTTTGTTTGTTCTTTCATTGCAATACATCCCTTCATTATTTTGTTATTTTGTGTACAGAGTGCTTATGTTGTTGCAGATGAAATAAAAACTCATTTGAATCGTCTTCATTGTTCAGTTTCCTACGCCAAAGTTTTAAACTTTTGTTTCATGCACCAGATTCTCATAATGTTGTGGCCGCGTGATGGCTCATTTTACGCTCGTGTCCTGTCCATGCAGCCCCCAAGCTGCGTCCTTCCTGCCTGCCCTCCCACTCTGCATGTCCTCTCTTAAGTTCTCAAGGAATGGGTTCATACAACCATCTCCCATCCTTTTTATGCCCATTGCCTTTTACTGTAGGGTTTTTTTCCCCAAGGCACTTCACAAAAGTAGCTGGTATCATAACCCCAAGCCTTGGCAGAGAAGGAGTTTTGCCCAGAGCTGCCTGCAAGCCAGAGGTGAGGCTGGTGGAAGCACAGAGAACTTAACCAGTTGTTCTGGATGCTGTCCCATCCCACGCGGGCTCGTGTTCAGTGACTGTGTTTTGTGCATCCTTCCAACAGCCTGCTTGCTTCTTCCATGTCTGCACACTTCAGTGACATGGATGTCATTTAGTGTTTCATTTCAGGGTTTTCTAAGGACGTTGAGGCTGAAGTTACTGCTAAAACAATGTTAAATTGAAACCAAATACAGGATTTCTGTGCCACAACAGCACTTTCATGATTACCATGTGTATTTTTGGTCTTTAAGAACTTGAAAATAGGTTGGTCAGCACTGTAGATCTACAGGTTTATAGTTCCATTGCAGAATGTCCTCACACTGAAAACTTGAAATGGAGCTGAGTTTTTGGCAGCACATCAAGAGCGGTACTGTGAAGGCACAGTGCAGGGCTCCATAAAGGCCCAGCAGCCATCAGGGGTGGGAGCAGATGTCGTGGGAGGTGGTACCTGGCTCCCCATTAACTTCTGCCCCTGCACAGCTCCCGACTGATCCCACAGTGGTACCAGATGATGGAATTTGACTCACTGTTTTCCCACAGCAGTGCAGTCCTTGGCAGTTGTCAGTTAAAGTGCTTCCCTCTGGCTGCAGATTGATCTGACAGAGAAACTAGCTTTAAAAAACCCAGCAACAAATTTGTGTCCCAATTATTTTCAGTGCCATCTGACTAATGAATGATGCTTGTACCTGTTCTAGCACAGCCGGCCTTGAGCAGTGCTGGGCTAGGGTGTCCAATCACAGCCGCAGTTAAATGCTTACAATAGGGAACATAAATACTCTTTTCATCCTCAATATTGTAAATACTTCCCGTCATTCCTGCAGAGATCACAGGACAGACAGCACAGGTCAGTGTGTGCCTGGTCCAGCACGAGCACCCAGCCTTGCTCCCTTGTTGGACCCCAGCACCTGTCTCTGGCTGAGGATGTAACAACTCACCTCAGCTAACCAATTTCAGATGAGAGTTTATAGTCCATATTTTCAGCATGATGGCAAGGATTTCATTACACCTGCTCTGTAGACCAAACTTTATTTCACCTGAAGTTATTTTTTTATTGGAAGAATAAATCTTGATTGAACCGTTCAATTCATATCTCTGTCATTAGTCGTCCTCTTTGGTGCACTGATAACTGCAGTTACCTGACAGGAGTTTCAGGGGCTTGAGGTAATCATATCATTCTTGAAGTTAATAAAGTGCTTATTGTAGTCTTGGGGGCAAAGTTTCTCTGAATAAAACATGCTTAAAGTTTAGTACCATTGATTAGAACCTAATGTTACCAGAAGGCTTTTTATCAAAACAGATTTTAAGCATGGAAATGGCTCTTTCTCTAATAAAGCCATTCTCAGATGTCTCTTTTAGGAAAATGGTGAGCACAGAACTATAGAAGTTAATATTATCTTCCAGACAGGAATGTTGTTCTCTTTCACAGTAATAATTTCATATATATGACAAAGCTTAAAGAACTTACTGTGTTTGTATCACATTCCTAGTTGACTTCATAGGCATTAGAATGTTTATCTTTTGTTAAAGAGGAACAAAAAGAGGACCTACTAGCAGTTTTAAAAGTACATTTTAAGTCTAGCATTCATAAATACATGCCATGCATTTTGTAAGGCTACCCTCTAGGTTGGTAATTTCAGAAAAACCTTACAGCTCCATGACAGTAGCAAGCTCTGCATTCTTATGAACAATCAAGTTTCATCAGCTTTGCAAAAAAAATGCATGACAGTTCAGGTAACCCATCTGCTCAGCTTGAATTTCTGCAATGCACACATCAGTTGCCTGCTGATGTCCTGAAGAAAATGAAGATTTTTTTCCTCCAGACCCTTCCCCATGCTCGTTGGCCTCCTTTGGACACTCTCTAGTAGCCTAATGTCTTTTTTATATTGTGGTGTGTAAAACTGAAGTGGCAGTGTTAGAAAAGGAGTAATTACTTGGGCTTTCTGTGGGCAGATGTTGGAGAAATTAGAGGGTGGAGAATAGCAGTAGAATTTATATAGTGGCTTGAAAGAGAATTTGGTTAAATGTCAAGAAAACGGTTTCTGCACAGATTATTCTAAGCTGTTACACCAAACATGCAAGAAAACCTGGAAGGACGTTTTGTCTAGACAACATGAAGTTACGTCATCATGGAGTCACTGTGTCTTGCTGTATGTTGCCACTTGCAGCTTTAGAACTTGCAGGTAATTCATCTCCTTGGATAGAGAGAGGGAGGAAATAAATAGTTTATGAAAATACACTGCTGAGAGGGGCTGAAGATTGATTCAAGTGTCCTGAGGTGAAGGCACCAGTATGAATGAGTCTTTATTGGCTTCGACCAGAGAGGGAGGTCCTGCAGAGCCTACTTAGCAAAAGCTTTCCTTAGAGGTCACGTCTTCTTTAAACAGCAAGTCCAGCACATCAGGGGAGAAAAACATGCAAAATTTCTGAGTTTTGGATCTCACAGAAGTGAATTTCATTTCTAATCCCTGTGATTATCTGAAAAAGTGGTGGTTTTATCAGGAAAATGTAAATAGCACCTAAGCATCCCAAAATGTGGGAGTCAGAGTAGTTTACAGATAGGTTGGAGGACTGGAATTTACATTTCTGAAGCAGGAGGATAGTTCTGTATCCCACTGTCACATGTTTATTTGTTCTTGGGGCTTTTTTTTGTTTGTTATGAGTGCAGAGTTAGGAATAGTAAATGTCTTACTTGGAAAAAACACACCTAATCTTAGCATTTCCAGACCAAAGTTGTGTAACCATAGTTATGGGATGGAAACAAAAAACAAAAGGCAGAAGATCTCCTTCGGAGCATGAGCAGAACTGTTAGGTGCCCCTGAGGAGCATCTTGGTTGAAATTAGAGAATCCACGAGAATAGCATCCCTTGCTTTGCTGTCAGCTTGGACAAGTCACATGCACTTCCCAGACCGACATTTCCCATCTCCAACTCTCCTCCTATGTGTCTGGGGTCTGAAGAACAGACACATTTTACCAATGAAGTCATGTGTCATAAATCTGATGAATGAAATGCAAACTTCGTGTAGCAACAGCCTGTGTGTACTGTGTGTCAAACTTCATTCTTTTATTCTACGTGTGCATATCTGTCCCAGCATTGTACAGCTGGCCAGATGTGGCAGAGAGACATAATACCTAGCCTAAGAGCTGCTGAATAGTACAGTAACGTAAGTCTAAATAACTTTGTAAATAGTCGTTGGGCTCAGTAGCAGTTCCTAAAACCCATTAAGTAGAACATGTAACAGCTTCCTTTGCAAAACATGCTTGAATGGTCTGAGTATCATCATCTGGTTGGTTGTTGTATTCATTGTGTTGTAAATACAGTTTTTAAGATTTGCTTCTTTTCAGTTGAGTGTTAATATTGTTACAAGATTAAAAACCCCACAGTCATTCTCATGTGAAAATGCCGTTAAGGACTTCATCTACATTCAGAAACCTACAGTCTTTTAAACAACACATATGTTCACTGGGGCATAATTTCATTTTTGTACTTAAAGCTACTGAAAGGACAGGGTTAGACAAAACATGCTCCGCTTGCCCTGTAGCTGGTTTGCAAAGTTGTTTTGAAGCATTAAAACTGACAAAATTATTAAATGTGTAGGATAAATCCTAGGTAAAAAGATTGCGAAGCCGGGTAGGGTGTGGTTGGTGGAGTTATCACGCACAGCAATCAGTCTGCAGGAACGCTGCCCGCGGGCTGTCACAGGGGAGATGGGAAATGTTTCAAAAGCAGAGCAGCACTGTGGCACCCTTCAAAGCTAACTGGAGTTAGTGCTGTTCCCACAGCATGGAAAATGTCCTGTTGAAGCACACACCATCCCCACTGGAAGCTGGATGGGGCGGCAAACAAGGACCTAACACGGGCCCTTCCGTGCTCATCAAGTGTCACTTGATTTTCTTGATGGAGAGTGTGTTGTTGTCTCCATTTGAAAGTGGTTTGTTTCATCCCTGGAAATGTGGAATCTTGTTCAAGTCACGGTGGCACCCAAATCGTTACATTTTCCATTTCTATACTGTGCATTTAAGAGCTTTGTGCACATGTTGCTTTCAAGTCGCCTGTGCCCTCAGTTTCCTGTGTAATTTGCGTGGGTTCTTCGCAATCAAAACTATGGAAGATAGTATTTGTTTATCAAGGAAATAATTATAGAAGTGTAAAATCAACAGGGTAGGTTTAGAAATAGGAGCCATGAAATTCCCCTTTAAAATTATTTTGACAATGAAATGTCTAGTGTATATCCCCTTGGCCTGATTATATTTAATTGAATTGAATATTTTAAAGCACAAACAAGGCCTTGTGGATAATTTAAAAAACTATTCACTTTAAACACAGTTTAACCTTTGTCAATTATTTTCTTCTTTCTTTATATCTCTCTTTTTTTTTAATAAATATATTTGCATAAGTATAAGATGTTTTACAAATGTTTACGTACCCTGCTGCTTCATCCCCACCTCAGTGATACTGCTCTCTGCACGACATCACACTCGTTTCCACAGTGACCTACTGCTACAGGGCATTGCTGCTGGAGCAGGGGGACTTTCTTGTAAATAAGATTCTATGCTTTCCATCACAGACCTTGAATAATTCACTAAAATTTAAGTGCACAATAACAGCTTCCTCGAAGTTAAGCTAATCTGAGAGTGGGTTTGGTCAGTCGTAGTGTAATCTGGCAGTTACACTAAAGAGCTCATGGAATGTGTGCTATCATCTACATGAAAAATGTGTTTTTAATAGTGAAACATCATGAATTATTGATATCACTTCCTAATAAGTATTTACTGCAATTTTCTGTGCTCAGGAATTCAGCTGCCTATGATGGTGTTTCCTAGCAAGACCAAATGTTAATTCAGTTTTTCTCTTGTGTCTCATAAAAGTATTTGCAGCTGCGTACTCGCAGAAGTAAAGTTGGTTATTTGCAGTGCCACTTCAAACCTGCTTTTCATTTTCTTTCTGCAAGCACAGGCAGCCTGTCCCAGCACAGGCAGCAGCGTCCAGGCCCTGTGTGCCCGGGAGGGGGAGTTTTCCAGCTGGGATCAGGGAGTGAGCTGCAGCCCAGCCTGGCAAATCCCTGGCTCTGGTGCTTCTATCCAGCGCCTCCCGCAACCAGATTCCATGGCAGAGTAGCTGAGTAATTCAGCTCAGCCCTGCTCAGAAGGGAGTGCAGGTGCACGTCCAAGCTGGATATGGAGATGGAAAGCAGGATGTCAACTGCACAGAAGAGTAAAATAGTGAATTTCACAGCAAAATTGTTGAATTGATGGCAACAAGAAAATAGAATAATGCATGAGCTCAAATTTATTGAGGTTCTTGTGCCTTTCAGTTGCATGAAATCGTCTGCAGCACTGTTTCAGGCTCTCTGCAGTCTTCTTCTAACATCTGTGCATCCATTTGTGCTTGCTCTCCTTTCTTGTGTTCAATTAGCTCTGCCTAGAAAGGTTAGAAGCCTCTTAAATTTTTCTCCCTCTAAAATGCCAAAGATAATATGTCCCAAGCTATATTCAATCTCCTTTCTTACACTGCTTTGCCTCAGACCTTTTTAAGGAGAACAGCTTGAGGTAACACCTCTTTTCTTAATCTTTCATTACTCGCTTGGTGAAACCAGGTAAAATACTATTTCTTATGGGAATAGCCAAAAATCTATGCTGGGCAAACACTGCAGTCGTGTGTCAGGGTGTTGGGTGGATAATGGTTCATACATTAATATATTTATACATTAATAGGCCTTTGGGCAATATTGAAAGGTCAGGCTCACAGTGAAAAACTGCTATGTTGTTGGGGGGTTTCGAGGAGAGAAACAAGTAGGAATTTGGCATTTCATCCTTCTGGAGATACGGATCCATCGGATATACGGACAAGAACATACCTGTTAAAGTCCATGTTTTGCTAATTGTCCTGCCAGCTCTTTCTCTGCTTAAAATGGAGAGATTTTAATTGTGTGATTCTACTCCTTATTGTGTAGGAGTACAATTGCTAGGAGTAAATGGCTTTAAGTAAAACCTAACTCTTAGCACTGCACATCACAAGAGACTGAGGACTGAGTTTACAGACTTAGTCCAAAAAATTGCTTATTCATCAGTGGTGGTGAATTTAGAAGCAGAGAAAACAGGTCACTTGCACCTGCTGCAGGTTTGTGCTTCATGTAAAAAGGTGGAAAGCAATAGAAGGGAAATGATCATTGTGGTTTTTTTTGCAGGGAAGCTTGGTCGCTTTCCACCAAGGATGCATTCCCATGCCACTCCCGACAGCCGAGCTGTCCCTCATTTTCCAAGGTCTCACCTTACCGAAGCAGTTGCCAAAGCCAAGGCAGGTGGAGGTGGTAGTGGAAGCACCGGTGGAACTGGGAGAGGTCTTGTGGGACAGATTATCCCTATATATGGATTTGGCATCTTCTTATATATCCTGTACATTTTATTTAAGGTAAGACCAACACAAATTAAAAAGTCAGGGAAATAACTCAAAAAACTTCGGAAAAAAACTGATACTCTCATTTCAGTACCTTGTTCCATTTCAGCTGTGCTCAAAAAAATGCTTTTGCTGGACCTTTGCCTGGTGGTCAAAAGACTGGAGTATCCTGTGGGTTTTGCTGTTGCAAAGATTGTAGCTAAGAATGCAGGGAAGGTTTTCACTGATCCTGCATTGGCCTCTGACCTCTTACAATTTTTTTAGGGATTTTTTTTTCCCCTGGAAAATGTGCATGTCTAGACCAATCTTAGATTAATTTTGAATATACACGTAGTATTCTTTTCCCTGTTTTAAGTGGCTGCATATTGTATGTATATGTCACATGTTGTTATTTGTTCCAAGAGTCTTATAGGAGTTTTCAGCTGGCAAAATCTCCCAGGCATCTTTCGTGGTTTTGCAGCTGGGTGTGCTTTTTTGTGGCTGCCTTCTGGCATACTTCAGTTTTCTGTATTTTTTTACGTTGCCTCTGGGGCTTATCTGTTGTTGTTGTTGTTTTAACTCATAGAAGGGCCGTGTTTTTTTCCTCATCAGCTGGCTTCCAAGGGACGAACTACTCCTGCAGAGCGGAAATGCCCTACTGCTACACCTGGGAACATGAAGAGGAAAATCAGTGAGTGTGACTCTGAGTTGTATCTCTGTAGCTGTTGACTTTGTAATGGTCCAACAGGGTTCTTCAGGTTCTGGGTGCACTGTAAAGCTGATGTTCCCTCCCCCCAAAAAAACCAAAAAAACCCCACAGAATCTTCTGTGCTGGAATGAGCAAGAGTTAAAAAGAATTACTGCACTGTCACTTTCTAATCTCTTTCAGCCAGTGAGGCTGTGATAGCAGCCTGATCCCAAGCCCCTCTGGAAGGAATGGCTTTTCATGAGGTTTGCTGAATTAACTGCAGGGATTTGCTGAAAAGCTGTATCGCTGATGATTAAAAATGGATAATAGGATGTCCAGCTATAATTATTCTGTAATCCCTTGTAGTCTGGTAAGAGCATAGAAAGGTACCATAAAAGCTAGTTCCATTTTTTTGAATTGGTGAATTCTTAGCCATCGTCAGGCACTTCCCTAATTTGTCCCTTTCCTTTTTTGCAATGCACAGTTTTCATAAATACAATAAAGTGAGCAAATAATATTCTGAAATGTTAATTTGATTTTACCTAAACATTGGTGAGATAGATTCAAGTATTTGTAGACACTTGTTAGATAAATTAATAAGCTTATTACTGAGGATTGGAAGAGTAGTTACCATTACAGCATTTAAATGTGTTGTGTTTAGCTGGCTAAACTATAATAGGAAAGAAAAGTACTTAGAGCTTTATAGAAAGTGGTAGCAGGAAGGTAATTCTCTTAACATGGCTGTAATTATCTTGACATTAATGCACATATTAGGAATACCTAATGTACTCAGTGCTGTAGATTGTGTCTCCAGTGCACTTGTACTGCATTGTGCCTGGCAATTTTGGGCAGTATATTAGCAATGGTAATTGTATTTTTTTCTCTGATGCTTGGTGAGAGTAAGTTAACTTTGCCATCATTATATCCCAAAGGAATAACAGTGAAAATTATTGTGCCTTTTTCTAGAGCTCTTCATTTATATTCCTAAAGCATTCATGGCAAGCTGTAGCAGAGCAGGGGACACGTCACTGGATTAGGAACCTGAAGACTTAGTCACCACTTACACAGTGACTTGGAGGAAGTAACTTCCTTTCTCTTTGCCAATATTCCTTCCTCTTTTTTTAAAAGTCTCAGACATGCAAAATAATTACATCAGTGCTGCATTAAGTAATGACAAGCTGTGCAGAATAGAGATCTTTCTAAAAACAGGATGTTTGTGGATGGATTTCTCCATTCCTACTGTGGTGAATTTCCATTGTGCCTTTGTGCTGCTTAAAGGGTGTGCCTGAAGCAGCTGAATATTTCATTCACCCAGGCTGGTTTCATTTTGTCTTGCAGTGGGGAGCAATGGAGTCTCAGCTGTAGGATTTGGAGCATGAGCTACAAAAGCCCAGCAAGGAGTTCAAGCATTTTTTTGGCATCCATGCTGTTGCATCTTGACTGTCAGTGCTTTCAAAAAGCCAGTTTGGGTGTTCCTGCATTGTGTCTACTATTGTACTATGGCCACATGTTTTTCAAAAGAGGTGCAACCACGGCTTTGCTCCCCAGGCAGACACCATGGGCTCACTCTTGTTCATCCCAGTGAGCCTGGCACACCTGGGCAGGGTTGGATTCAAGCCATCAAGCCCAGGAACTTCATTCTCTTTGAGAAAGAAGTGGCTTCTCAAACATTGGACTCATTAGAAAATGCTCAAATGACCTTTTGTTTCTGCTTCCAATATCCCAAGAGGAAAATTCCATGTGAACTATTAATTCTGCAGGAGACAGGAAAAAACCAAACAAACAAACACACAAAAACCCCCACAGAATTTTCTTTTCTTAAACTGTAATCTCCAGGGCATTTCCAGTGGCCCACTCATTGCTTATTGGGTGGTAGCTTGGGAACATTTGAAAGAAGGTTCTTTCTGTGTGTCCTATTACCACTGGTAATATTCTTCACCTTGCTGGGCCTGGAAAAGTAGGTAGAACTCTCTAAGCTGAATGTTTTAGTTTCCTCACAGCCAGTTTGGTTTGGTACAGCATTTGCTACCTGTGATAATGAGTCAGGGATACATTTTCAAAGCTCCTACTGACAGATCTTGGGATTTTTTGTTTGTTTGTTTTGCAGCTGACTATGAACTCACTCAGCTCCAGGAAAGACTGAGAGAGACAGAAGAAGCTATGGAAAAATTAATCAACAGAGTAGGACCTATGTATGACAGGTGTGTTTCAAATTACGTCATTTTAAAAAGAAATTCTACTCTGATTAGAAATTAACCTTTCGTGCATTATATATATTAAAATAGCATTTTTATTGCTACTTCAAATTATAGAAGTTTGATTTTCCACATCACAATTCTTGTTCTGCAGTTTTTCTCTTTTCAGCATCTATATATAAAATAAATAATTTTTTCCAACTTCATTTTCCTTAAGCAGAAAAGCAACTATCCCTATTTCCCCCTTTTGTACAGAGTGTTATTTGGAAGAATATGTGTATGTGTAAACAGAAGATAAACCATCTACATTTAAAGTACATAAAACAACCTGGTTTATGTGACCAAAGTAATATCCTGAATCATTCTTTTCCAGTTCTATGGATTGTTTTCCTAAATTGAAATACTGTTATAATCTATGTAAATTCCTGTTAGAATAAGCATAAAATATTTCTTTAAGGCAGAATTGTGTAATAATCTGATTACATAACTTAGTTCCACCCTGTAACCAGTAAATTCATGCATTTGCTTCTAAGTATAAAAGACAAAGGGTTGTAAAATCGGCATTCAAAATTTTGTTATGTTTATTAATGTTTCCTACAAATCTGATATCACCAGTCTACATTACAAAGAAACACTGGGAACAAGTCTATGTTTTTCATAAGGAGTAGAAAGAACAGATCAATAGGACACTGCATAACTGCAGTGTTTGAAAACTGAAATACCATAAATAGGAAGGTGAGGTTTGCAAAAAAACAAGAGCTGCTGTGGTTGTAAATCACGTTAACTTTGTCTGGATCAGCCAAGTCCTGTTTTAACTCATCCTGTAGGAATTCTGTGCTGAACGTGCACATTTTGTTCATTTATGCCTCAAACCACTTCTCTCTGAGTGTAGTTTTGCCCACTTTGTGCTGTGCCCTGTACTGTCTCGGGCAGACGAGGTGCCCAACTTGCCCGTGTTCAGCCAGGTTCCAGTGGGAGAGCCCCTGAACTGCCCTGGTTTTGTTGATGCAACAGAAGGATCCTGCTTCGACTACTACTCATCTCTGTTCTGGAGAGCTGACACAATGCTCTACACAGTACCTCTAAGCTGACAGAAATAGGCTTATGAGCTGCCCAGATATTGTGCTGACTCTCAGGATGGAATATTTTTTTTACTGAGAAAATCGGTTTAGGGTCTGATCCAGTATTTGTTCCACTCCGTGTTATTGGCCCAAAGCCTCTATTTAGTAGAACTTCCCTTCTTTGTTCAACCAGACTATTTATATAGATGGGTCTAAAGGTCTCAGGGGAAATGAGAATCTGAATCCAATGAAGAATTTTGTATGTTGCCTCTTTGAAGAGGAGGGGAAAAGCACCTCTTGATGGAGCAAATAGCTGTTTTCAAACACTTTGAAGCTTTCTAAATCTACTAATTAATTTCACTAATACTGGATAAATCTATTAAAATAAAACCTATGGTTAGAAAGTGGAGTTAGATCAGAGTACTGACCTAGGCTTATTCAATCTGGATATTGATAGATTTAAATAAAAAAGGAAAGAGAGTAAGAGAGTAAAAATGACCTGAGCTTTATTTATTGATACACAGTTAAACAGAAACCCTTACACAGAAAAGTCAGAGACAGAAATCACTGGTATCAAGTTTAAGCTGATGCTGAAAGACCCCAGGTGAGACCACGGCCCTTTACACAAGGTATGGCAAAGCAACAGCCAGCTGGACACATGGAGCTTTAGTAACCAAACCAAAGGTCATATTCTGCATTGTCACAAAACCTGATGTGTCACCATAACACACAGTGCTTGTCAGAGTGCTGAGGGCTGAGCTCGTGCCTCAGTGTCCTCTCACTGTACCTCAGGAGCATTCTCCCAGCTGAACTGCTCCCGAATTCGTCCTGGCTTTCTCCTGGAGCAGATTCTTAGAATCCGAAGACATTCTAGTCTTGTAAATTTTCTTCCAAAAAATTGCTTTTGAAATCTGGATGAATTTGAAAGGATCGTTTATTCTCAGAGAATGCTGTGCCACAGAAAGAAATCCTGTTTCAAAGGAATAATGTAACTGTGCTGTGTGATTTTATTCTGCTTTCTTTTGTAGCAAGTGTACATGTTGTTTTCTTGCTATGACTTATCCTGCTCCATTTCTTTGCCTTTCAAATTCATTTGAGTGAAGTGAGGCTGGAAGACCTCTCAATACTATTAGCTGGTTTTCTCAGATGGGATAGCTACTATTACCCAGCCCTGTGCTGTAGAAAGTAGCAGACAGAAACTTGGATTTGCTTTTTTTTTAAAGGAGGTTTGAAGACCAACCTCCAAACCAGCTGAGACCTCCTTCCAAACCAGCATACCAGCTGGAATTGCTACACCTTTGAGTAGAGAAACATCCTTCCAGAAGTGCAAAACTATCAAAAAGTACAAGTGCAGATACTTCTAATAAGGCCTAGCATGTTGTAGGAAGAAGCAAGGTAAAGAAAGCAAGAGGAAGAAAGAACTGCCTGGCCAGGTCCTCAACAACGTAACCAAAAATTTCTATTCCTGGTAGTTAGGTAAGAGGTAGAAACAATGCAGCTCACCTACATGTTTTTAAAGTCCTGTTTACCACGCTGTCAACTGGAAAAACTTTCCTTTTTAGCATAAACTGAGCAAAGGTGATATGGAAGAGTGAGAGGCTCCATGGAGTGCCATTTTTTGGGATGTAGCTGCATTTTAATAGTGATTATTTTAAGATCACGAAGCTAAAAAAGTATCAGTTAACATGTCTGAGGTGCCATTTCAGATTATTTAGATTATTTTCCCTGTAGTCATGACGGCTCTTAAGAAAATGTTCTAATCTCAGAGTAAGAATAAGAAACTTTTATTTTACCTGTTAGTGAGCACTTTGGGACTCTACAAAGGGTAAGTATCGCCATTATGAAAAGTAATAGTTGTGTTGGAGCTACAAATACAAAGAGCAAAAATAATGACCTTTTCTTACACTGTAAACCTTCTGCATCTGTTATCCTCTTAGTATTCCTAAGTGCATTATAGCCTGGTAAATCTCCCTTGTGCAGGCAGCCAGATGTCTTATACACTGCCAGCATCCTACAGTAAGTCTTCCCAGAGGCCTTAAATGAAGTCAGAATAACACATGGGCTTTAGTTTCTCCCTCTCTGCACAGAAATTTGCCTTTCAAGCAAGGTATTTGGAGGAGGAATACTCTGAAAGAGCCCTTGTGTTGCAGTAAGACAGTAGTGTTTTCTAATGAGGGTATTTGCCATATTAGGAATTTTCCTGTATGAAATGCCACAGTGATGCAGCTGATTGATTGATCCCGTTGTCTGAGCGAGCTTATCTGCCCAATGTGCTAAAGAGATAGGCCTCTCTGTCTTCATCCAAGTGATATATATTCAAATTGGGTACAGTTTTGTCTGTAAAAGGAGAATTAGTTTGGCAGTTCTGTCGCAGCCTTGGTCAAAGGCTGACGAAACCCTTCCTTTTTGTGGGCCTCTTAATTCACATCTCAGATTCCACATCTGCATAAGCCAGGCTTTTGGGAAATGCTGCCTCACACCTTCAGTTGTTTTTGGAAGAGATTGCCACCACAACTTCAGGGGGGCTCAGTGCAACCTACATGTAGTGTTGGGATATCAGCTTTTCAAACTGTGGGGCAAAGTGCTCCTTGGCAGAAATGCAGAGAAGTGATGTTTTGCCTCGTGATCTCAGTGAAACAGTTCAATGCGGGTAGGTGCTAATGAAACCAGCTCCTGAGCTGAGTTCAGTTACACACACCTGTGTTTGCAGCTGTGCACCAAATCCAGCCCAGGATCAGCACTTCCACCACCATCACACCAACCAGCAGTAGGATGCTAACCTTGGCTTTAAACCAGCGTGACTTTGCTGCCCTTAGTGGAGCAGCCATCGTGTCACCATCATTCCCATATAGGTAGAGTGGCACAAAGTACCTCTTGGAGTGCTGCTCCAGTCCCAGGAGCTGGTAAGAGGAAAACCTGAAGATGGACATTGCAAGTTTATTAGAATTCAGATAGCTAAAATGAGGTTTACATAGATACAACCACCTAGAGCCAAATCTGTTTCCAGCTCCTGTCTTCCCATCTCATCCCTACGATTCAATGAGCAGCCTACTCAGTGAATCTGCTCTTGGAGATTATCTGTCTGCTTTCCAGACCAGAGATCACCAGAGATCATCTGTCTGACCTCACATACCACCTACAGTTCAGCATTCTGTGCATGCCAGGGCCACCCTTTCCAAGTAACTGGGGGCAACGGATCCTGACTGAAACACAGATCCAAAAGGGCGCCGGAGGAGTGGCTTGAACTGGCATTACTGCTCAAGAACAACTTAAACCTCAAGATACCATAATTTTAAACTCAGGATGCAACAAGCACCATTAGTCAGAACCATTTTCACCCCTGTTGGAAGCCAGTGTCTTTCTTATTCTGACCTACTGAGTTAGCAGACCACAGAGCACCCCCCTCCAAATACTACATTTTTGTCTATAAGGTTTTCAGGAGTCTTTTTTCTTTTCAGAGCAAATAACATGTAACATAAGACTACACGATCTTATCTATTGGAAGCGTTTTTATTACAGCAGTAATTGTATTACCTAAGCAGTAATAATTACTAGATTCAGCAGTGTAGAACCAGTCAAAAGTTTGCTTTGAATCTGATAAAGATCTCAGTCCTCTCCCTCTAATTCTAAAGGGCAAGTGACTGCTAAATGTAACACCTTCTTTGCATTTTTAAATCTTCCTTCCTATTTTTTCCCCCCATCTCCCCACCAGGCTGCATTGTTGACTGTCTCTAATGACAGGACGACCTGTCCAACTTGCAGATTTAATGGTCATAATGAGGGATCATTAGAGCCTTGAGACTTATGACTGTGAGAAATTTTGATCAGCCTCACAAGCTACGCATGTAGCACACGTTCAGAATTTCATTTCCTTACAATACTTCACACAAGGCACTGCACTCTAATTCTTACCTAACACAGTTTTAAAGGCAAGAAATTTCTGTACTGTCTTTTGTACCATAACTCTTTTGTGTGTGTCACTTTCATCTTGCTCTCACATTGGCTTTACCTGCCTTCCTTTACCTGTTTAAATTTGCAGGCTTTTTGGATGAAGGGATAAACTATACGCAGCTGAAGTGCAGAGCACACGCAGATGTTGAGGAGGGATCACACTCCTCGATAGGTTTCTCCAGACTGTGCTGCTGGCACAGACCAAACGGGTTCAAACTCTTTTCGTAGCTTGTAATGACAGTGGAGTAAATTCTGGTGTCTAATATTTTCTAGCAGGACTCAAAATGTTACAACAGACCAGGAAAAAATGTTGCTTCAACAACTCCGAGAAATTACTAGAGTTATGAAAGAAGGAAAATTCATCGATGACATCTCTCCTGAGAAGGAAGCTGAGGAATCTCCTTACATGGAGGATTGGGAAGGTAAGCAAGAGCCTTTCTTACCATTACCCTTAGGAGAAAAATTGAATAAAGATTACTCACAGTCCCAGATCTTTTCAAAGTTTTGGTTTAACTTTATCCTTGCTTTCCTTTCAGTGTTCAAAACTCTGCAAGAGGTTGCTTGGCTTTTTTTTTCCACAACCATAATAGGAAAAAGTAGATTTTGAGGTATCCAACATTTCTTTTAGTGTAAACACTGCGCTATCTGCTGCCCAAAGTGACATATGAATATTCACATATGCTCCATCTGCTGCTGGGGCTTGGCTGCTCTAGATTTATATCTATCCCTTTCTTTGCTGGGCTGGATTTCATGACGATCATAAAACCCCTGGAAATCAGAATCCGTATGTTTTAGATCACTTACAGTTTTACTTTTGATTAGTCATTCTTTGTTTGCTCCAGTGTTGTAAAAGTCAACTCCAGGAAATCTATCTTTTAAAAATTATTTATTTTCATGTCCTTTCCATTCCTTGGTGTTTACCTGCTACATAAATGTGTTTTCAAGATATCTTAGTTGAGCTGCTCACTATCATAATTTTAAATGCAGGCTTAATTTCTTGCTTTTTAAAAAGCTTTCAGAAATGATCCAAAACATAAAGCATAAACAGTGGCCTTGAGCTCTGTTCATAAAGTCAAGTTTATAATGTTATTTCTAAAATGAAATGCACAAAGTCATTGATGTATCTGTCTTTTCAGTTTTCTAAGTAATGCTGTTTATAGCAAGTATTCAAACCATGCATCAGTCAATCTGTAGGCAAAAGAAAAAAAGATCCATTTGAAGATCTAAGACACACCATTTTTACCTGTTAGCCCCCATAGCTTCCAGCAAAGCTCAGCTTTCACTCCTGAAAGTCAGGGTTGATATCGCAGCTTCCTAAAAATAAGTGAATTTTTTTTATCATCTCCCAAGGAGACATGTTTTGCACATTCTTGCCATGGATTTAATAATGTGATGTGTACATGGCATTAAAGAGCTGACACTTACACCGGCAGCAGAAAAAACAACTGTCCTGGCCAACTTTGCATCCTCCACTGAAGTCAGGACTATTAAATGCTGGTGATACTCCAAGCTGCGTATCTCTTTATTCCTAAGGTTATCCAGAAGAGACCTATCCTGTCTACGATAATTCCGATTGCTTCAAGCGCAAACAGGACACAGTCGTTGTAGATTACCCTGACCTGAGCCAGCCCTCTCCAGAAGAGCTGGCAGAAAGAATGGAGGGCATGGAAGACGAGGAGTATCCTTATGATGAAACCCTGCTAAGTGATCTCACCATAGGAACGGGTGGTCAGGATTCAGTGCAGAAAAAGGATGAGGTAACTCTCATCCGTGAGGAGAAGAGTGACCTTCCTCCCAGCCAGAGCACTGGGGCGTGCTGCTGTTGCTGTGATGATGATCCTGCTGTCGTAGCAGAGAACGCTGGATTCCACTCGGAGAGCTGCAGTGAAGTAGAAGAGACAAGCCAAGAGGACCTGTCTGTGGAGTCAGAGAACGAAAATGCAGCACTGGAAAAGCAAAAAGTCAGTGATGCAGAGGAGACAGGCACATTGAGAAAGCGCAACACCAAAGTACTTGATTGATAGGGACAACAGGATGCTATCCAGATGGTAAAGGTAGAGGTCGTAAACTGTTATTCACATCGTTTTTGTTCCCAGTGAAGTCTTCTCTGTGTTCATCTCCTTGTACCAATTGCATTCTCGTCGTACCAGTCACATCATCTGCCTGAACTGGAAGCCAATGCCCTCTTTCATGCACTCATCATGGGTTACCATGATGTTGCCTACAGTGCTTTGTCCTTGATTTTTGAAGCCTTGTATTTTGGAGCAGATATTTGTGACTCGTTCCTTTTCAATTCCAAAGGAGCTGCCCTTGGTTTTGCCCTTTGTCATCCCAGAGTTAACCAAATGCCTCTTCTGACTTTTTCAAAAACATCTGTGTGCTACCAGTTAGGAGAGTTAATCAAATCCTTAGATATATATATGAGTTTACTGGGATGCTGAAGGGCAAAATATGCCTTCTTTCTCTTAGCTGAATATTAACTGGTCAGCAGAGCAGGTCATAGTCACACACGTGACTCTCTCAACTCTGTCATTGCTCCCTACGCTTGAGAAACTGCTGTCACTACAATCCACAAAGCTCCTGTGCTACCCCACCGCCCCTTTCCCAGTTACTCCGTGTTGTTGGAATGGTAGCCTAATCCATGTTGTGTTACTTGTGTGAGCAAGACTGAAGCTCTGTGAGTTGTGCTTTAACTTTGCCTTAGCCGTGGTGGAATTCCCAGGTGATTGCAGGAAGTGGACCACAATGTGTGAGAGCACTAAAAATATCCCTAGAGACTAAAACCAAAAAAGCAGTGTTAAGGTTTGTCTGTAAAGGAGAGAACAGTGTGAGGGGGACCCTCAGACTGAAGGTATCAGGTAGGCTTTTCCTTCTTCCTGGAAACCTGCAGGTTTTTTATGCTCTTGGAATGTTGTTGCCACCATCTTGTTGAGGCAACCCCAGGAATGGGATGAGGAGGGTGCTGGAGCCAAGGGCTCCTGAGGGGAGGTGGTGGGCGGTCCCTGTGCCCAAGGGACAGCCTTTCTTGTACAAGCAGCATGGCAGGCAGGATGGGCCCCAGGAAAGGGGCCCTCAGCCCCTGCAACCCTCCTCCTTCTCCCATATCTGGGCATTTTTCAGGCCGCAGGCTCACCATAACCCGATGTATTGGGCCACACTCCACGGCCCAGTCACAGTGGCTGTTTGTGATGTCAGCAGTCCCCTGAGAGCTCCGGCACTATAGAAGCAGGGCCCTCTGCAGCTGCTCCCCTGCCCGCCCAGCTCCGAGGCCCTTGATGAATGTCTGGAAGGAAGAAAAGCCGGCGCAGCGAGGCGGATGGCAGCCCGCCTTTGTAAGGGACAGCAGCAGGGCCCCTTCCAGTGATGGCCGAAGAGGAAGGCATGTGCCAGGAGGAGGCTAAGGAGACAGTGGAAGAGGAGGAACAAAACCACCCCTCTGCCATGAGTGGCACCGCCCTCAGTTCCCTGGTGATGGCCATGCAGAGCTTGGCTCTGTGCCCACCAGGGAACGCTGTGCAGCCCAGGGACATCGGCCTGCCAGGGAGCAGCCGGAGCAGCGAGCTGGGTGGCCGCTCACCTTTGCCTGGGACAGCACAGAGACACGTCCGACAGCAGCCAAACACGGAGTCGCTTTCCCTGGGCCTGAAAAATGGCAATCGACAGTGCAGGAGGAGGAAGAGGAGGAGGAGGAGGAGGAGGAGGAAGAGGGGAAGGAGGAGGAGAAGGAGGAGGCGGAGCATCAGCCCTTGCACCATGAGAGCCATTGCCAACATGGAAGGGACAACATCCAGCGCACGCCTCCAGGAATTCTGGCGGCTCAAAATCCGCACCTGCCTGACTGAAAAATAAGCAACAAGACAAAGATGAAAATGCTGTCATCCTCCTTATTTGGTACTTTGGCGACAGCATCTGTGCTCCCGTGACCCCTTAATTAGGAGCGTTTTTTAGAAACTATCAGAAACTTTAGAAATTTTAGAAACTTTTCTTTTCAGAAACTTTTCTGCCCACATCCTGCTTTTCTGGTCCCACCTTACATCCTGGGGTTTTTTAGGTTGTAACATCAATGATTTGAGACTATGTTTTTTAAACCGAGTAAAATGATCATGATGAAGGCATGGAGCCCTAGGAATTTCTTCTTTCCAAATGTTCTAGGTAATATTATGGAGTCCCAGCCTCCACATGGGGCCTGTCCTGCTGGCTCACCTGTTCCATCTCCCAGCATCAACAGTTATTTTGTTGATTGCCACGCATGATACGAGTCCTTCCTTCCCATCCCCTACCCCCACCCTTCCTGGAGCTCCTCTGCTCTGAGCCAGAGGTAGAGGACATGAACTGACTTGGCTTCCACCAAGCTGCTGTGCTGAGGTGACAGGAGCTGTCCCCAAGAGGTCCACTGAGGTTCCTGGGGTCTGGAGGTGGGGTTTCTTCAGTCTGAGGACAACAACATTCCCTGATGGGTGAGTGAAGTCAGCCTTGCATGACAAGTATTAATAGACCCAGCCAAGAATGTAGACAGCTGTTTCTTTGGAGAAGCAGCAGATGGCAGTTCGGCCAGGAAGAAGTGCTGGCCTTCACGTGGAGGTCCCTTCTAGCTGCTTCATAAGAAGTTCTTTTCAGTGTTGGGAAATAAATTTTAAAAAACCAAACCAATAAACCAAAAAAATAACAGCAAAAATTCTTTCTTCCTCTCTTTTCTGGGATTTTGGTGAGTGCCTATGGATTCCTCTGTCCCCTCTTGGTCTCTGCAGCCCAGGAAAGATACTGATGTGTGGGGTATGGGCCCAGACCTGGCCTTGGATATGGTGAGGAGTTGGGGCCCACGGCACTCAAGGGCAGGCTGAGGAAGCTGCCTGTGGTCACGAGGGTGGGGAGGTGCTGGAGCAGGTGGCCCAGAGAAAGTGTGGATGCCCCATCCCTGTAAATATTCAAGGTCATGCTGGCTGGGGCTTTGACCAATCTGGTCTAGTGTCAGCCTCACCCCAGTGTTCAGGCAAGCCCTTAAATCATTCCCCAGTAATCCCAAGGAAATGGTAGGAGATGTGCTGGTGACTTTGAAGACCTCCTGTGCATACAGGCACAGCCCAGTGTGAGACTGCCACCCTTTCCCTGGATTGTCACAGGCTGGTGAGCGCTCACTGGGTGTCGCTGGAACCGTGATGCTCCGTGAGGCACAAACCCAGGGGCACGGGGCAGGCATCCCACTGTATCTGCACCCACCACGGGCCTCCGGGGCACCCTGCTTTAATGAAATAAATTGGATTCCCTGGTCTGCACCGGCTCCAAGCCATGCTGGGCACCACAAGGTGCTGGCCTGGGGCCACCCCCACAGAACTGCTCACATCTGGCCCTTGGTGCTGGGATGGGGTGTGGGGGAAGCGCCCACGGCAATGCCACCCACCACAGCTGGGGCAGCCCATGGGAAGGGCCCGTGCCACATCCGGAGTCACCACCCAGCCTCGTTTTGCATCCCAGCCCAATCACCCCAGCCCTCAGAACCAGTCTGGAGCCCCGATTATGGGTCTGGCCTCACCACCCTTGTTCCAACATGCCAGGTGCAATTGTTCCAAACGGACCAATAATCCACATCGCCGCAGGAAGAATTTGTGTTCATCAGGAGCTCCTCGTGATGGGCATTGCTCTGCCGAGCTGCCAGTGCAGGTGGGAGCTGCCTAATCCTCTTGGCACAGCGTTATTGTGTGCTCTTGGAATACCTGTTTTGTACCAGACATTTTCTCCCAGGTTTGCAAAACCTCAGCCAAGGGGGTCCCCTTTTCAATGCCAGGTCTATTTCCAATTGTTTCAAGCACTATGAGGGACTTGAAACCCCTTTTTACGTGAAAAACAAGGAGCTGAGCTCCCCTTTTACCTGTGCCTTACAAGGACGCTAATCCCTTGCACCTTAGGAGTCGTTAGGGCTCCTTTAACACCTGTGACAGAGCTACAGGCTTTGGATTTCTTTGCAGCACGGGCGGGAGAGAATGATACTAATGCAGGTTGGCTGGGTGGTGTCAGAGAGCCTCAAGAGCTCAGCCCTGAGGTGTCCATGGCCTTGGCAGCCCCTCCCCGGGGACCAGTGAGTGCTCTCTGCATGTAGCCAGCCACGCCTCCCGCAGCAGCTCACCAGCAGCCTTCAAACTGGATTCCTCCTATATGTAATAATATATATATATAAAAATGTTTATATAACACTTCCTTCTCTCCCTTTGCCTCAAAGAAACAGAAATGTCATTTTAGAAAAGGACCATCGCATGTGTGTGTCCAGCTTTCTCTATTAACTGCTCACTTCTAATAGAGAACACTCATAATTTGAAGTAGGGTTT
Source organism: Rhagologus leucostigma (assembly GCA_013397725.1). NCBI lineage: Eukaryota > Metazoa > Chordata > Aves > Passeriformes > Rhagologus > Rhagologus leucostigma. Next base: position 1,554,753 of record VZTD01000747.1, on the reverse strand, counting down.
ATCTGAACAAAATTAGGATTCTCAGAGAACTGCTATTAAGTAAATCAAAATCATAGGTCAGAACATCAGCAAAGCTGGGAATTTGAGAAAAAGTCATAGAAGCTCAGGTGGACACCCACTGGAAGAAGTCAGGCTGTCTAAAAGCACATTCTCCTTTACTTGTGATGTTTCCCAGCTGGCAAATGAAATGCCTGTACTTTTTGTTAAAGCTCAAAGAAACAGCACGTGTGTTGTTAAAACGACATACTGTGATAAAACTAGATTTTAAAACCCACAAATGGGCTTAGTTTTCCCTGGATATTTGAGAATGGTTACAAATCATTTCGGGCATTCCATGGCATCAGGAAAAAAGCAAAAAGTAAGATCACTGCTGGTCCCAAAAATACTCTAAAGAACTTTAGTTATCAAATAATATTTGGAAAACAAATAAATATCTAAGAAGTTTATGACCTAACTCTCTGCCTTAGCAATTAGTGTCTATATGGTGGATTTTTAATTTGCCAGCTAAGAATAAGAAAATTACGCTTACCTTTGAGAACACAGAACAATTTTGTGCAATAATCTTCCATTTACTTGCACATCCTAATAAAAATACTGTTTCTAACCTCATGTATCACAAACACTGGAGAAGAGAACCCAGGTAAGAGTTAGAAAATCATCTGTATTTTAATGGTTTCATACTGACCACGTATTTCAAAGCACATGAATGCAACACCAGATCAGACAGACTGAGCATCCCAAACACAGCTGGAAAGGTTGGTCTGGTCAAGTGATTTTTCTCAGCTTTGGAGCTTCACCAGTTTTTTGAGGGGCACAGATTCCTAAAGAGCAAATAGACACCTCTCCTTTTTCTCAGTGATCTTCCTGGGATGGCTTAGATAGTGCTCAGAGACCCCTCCTCCTCTCTGTTGTGATCAAACACCTGCCCAAGTGCAAGATTACCCAAAGTATATTATTCCTGACAGAGGAAATTGTAAAAATACAGCTTGAATGGTACTGGAAACTCCTTATGTTCAATAACTCCATATTCAGTGGAAGTAATTTCTTGAGGTGTTTCTGACCTTGGGAGGGAAAGACATCACTGTTTCAAACAAATTAAGTTTAATGTTTCTGCACAGTGTTCTGTATTCACAAACACCGGCGCCTCTATGACATACACCAGGTAAATTATGTGAGAATACAAAAATCAGTCCTTGCACATACTGGTAAATAAATACATTTACTCCAGAATACCAAAGAGTTTCCTTAAAAAATTTAATTTGTAAAAGCACATTCTTGCAGGTTTATCTAAAACTCTATCTAAATGTTGGAACAAAAAGGAAGATGCCTGACTACTCGAAACAGACCAAGACAGTCTTGCGTGCAAACAAGCCTGAGATGTTACAGCCATGGTGAAAAAACATGTCTGGTTAAATGTTAGTTCTCATCACTAGGTCATTTCTTGTCAATTTTGATATATTCCATTCTTTAAACCCCATATAATATAAAGGAAATATAGACCATAACATATTCAAATTCTACTGTATAATATCGGTTTATTTAAGAAAGGCGAAGAGATGAATCAGAAAATGTTTACTGTGGGAATAAAAAAAAATACACTTAAAAAAATCAAATTAATCTGCTTTTTCATTTTCTAGGGACAGAAACATTCATGTAGCACATTTTCTACTTCTTGAAGTTTAAGTAAACAAGTCAGAAACAAAGGTTATTTTTCTTTACAGGTAGATATAGTCTCAACATATTCTAAAATGAGTATTTCTACAGCTGCTCCCAAACACTGGATCTGTTGGATGAAGACAGTGTTGGAAAGTACAAACTCAGCTCAGTGTCTACTAGGAACTCTCAGAAATGAACCACCTCGAGAGTATGTACTTTCTGAGATACTTCTAGAGGTACAACAAATTACAAAACATCCTCCACTGACATTTTTTGTTTTGTTTCCCTGCTCTTGAGTATAAGAAATTGTTCAAAAAGGAGAAGGAAAATCCCTGGTCTTGTGATGATGGGGTAGAGATTGGCTCACTGCATGGATCAATCCCACTGAAAAGGCAGCTCAAAGGAAAAGCAGATGGCTCTCTGTGATAGGTACAGACACTTACATGGAAAGCGTGAGAGAGAACAACGTTTTAAAATCTTTTCAACAGAAAAAAACAATCACTTGTTCAAAATTATTTTAAAAGAGGTTTCAAATAACTGACTCTTTCAGAGATATTTTGCAATAATTAACACCAAGGCAAATTAATGTCATGGTTTGTGCTGTCACTGTGAACAGAGGGGAAAATGGGAAAACTCCACCAATGGAGTTTTTTTAACACTTTATCCATATTTATATGTGTGTGTGCACAAATGTTTGCACATCTAAACCTGGAAAATGTTGGGAAAGTCATAAATTAAACCCAGTCCACCCTTAAAACTGAGAATCCTGCTGGGCATGTATGTATGTCTCCTTTATGCTTTGCATACAACTGTCAGAGGACCCGATTTTCCTGTCACTGAGCGCAGGATTTTAGTTTGAAATAAACTTAGTTTCAATCATCAGAAAAGATGTTTACAGTTTTAAGATATTAAATATTAATAAAGCTCCAATATTTGTCCTTTTCATACGTGTTTTTCAGTAGGCCACTGTAAGAGGTTTGTTTCTTGCAGACCTTGTTTCTTAGGGAAACTCCCTGTGTGATTTGCTAGTTCTTGTGCAGGTTCAGTTATCCCCTATTCCATCCCCTAAAACATGGGCAAGGTTGCTTCTCTAAATGCCCTGTGGAGCTGCAGTAATGACGTCGCTGAGTTTGGCAGCACATTTAATGGAAAAGCTGAACTTTTTTCACCAACAGATATTCTAGATCCCCCTTTGCGTGTCAACAAGTCTTCATGGGATGTAAGTAAGAGCAAACTTTGGCCTCCCTTCCAAATCCAATTTTCTGTTCATGCCAGTAATGCCCAATTTTTGTGATCCAGTTAAGCCCACATTTAAAAAAGACAGACAAGAAGATATGAGGACTGGCAGGGACACACAAGTGTGGCATTATGGAGACGCAACAGAATTTAGAAAGAAACACTGGTTACACCGCAGGCTTGGGATTAGGCCTGACATGGAAATAAATGGGTGAAAATGACATCATGAAGCGATCTGAACAGAAATCGAGCAGTTTAGATGATAAAGAAATGGCATGGGCAGAGTTCTTACCAATATAACACAACATAAGCAGCGACCATCAGTCTATCACTGCACACTGAAATCCGTGGCTCCCTCTAAGCAGTGCCAAGCAGTGTGCCCGTCCTCTGGCAGGAAATCACCCTCTTGCCATTCCCAGCACATCCCACTGCCCAGCCTGCACGCTGGACTTCCTCCACATCTGCAAATGGAGCTTGTTTGCACTTTGGTTTGCTTCTCTGCAACTGCACTCCTTGGATTCTGTGCTGCCTTTTTCTGGGCTTAGGGCTCAAAATAGTGCAAACATAACAAAAAGGTGTTATCTTCTTAAATGCAAAGCGAACACAAGGAAAGCTCAAGTAACTTAAAGAGCCACAGGTCCCAGTTTTTGCCTTCAGGAGGAGCTCTTTCTTCGGGATTGGGAGAGCTGTAATTTAATGGCTTCGGTTCAGCATTTTCTCTGCTGTGCTTCCATGCACGTCTCTGCAGCCGGGTCCTCTGACTGGTGACAGACACACAAGGTAGGGGACAGCACACGGGGACAAACACGCACTGTGACAGTGCAGGGTGACAGTGAGCACGTGAGAGCGGCATTGCTCCGTGATAAACCCGCTGTGTGTGCTTTTCTGACATGGTGGCTGCTTGCATGAATGCTAAGAGGGGGCTCTCATCCTCCAGATCCAGGCAGATAGAAATGAAGAAGAAAAAGAGAAAGGAAGATTATTTTCTGAGAAACAAGCATACCCTCTGATGGGCCCTGTAAAATAAACCCAGCTCTACTGGCATCATTTACATCACACTCCTAGGGTCAAGCTCTGCCACACTAGTAAAGCATCCTGGCAGCCACCAAATCCCAAGTACAAAGCACACTGCTGTCAGGAACCTAAATTCATCATACAGGTGGCAATAAATCAGAGAGTGCTGAGAACTACTGCAGTAGGAAAACAGGACTTGGGAAACGTGGCCTCTACTGTGCAGGTGCTGAGCTCTGAGGTACAGTTCAAGAAGCCAGGAAATTCGGTACAGTAAATCCTAAGTGCCACCCTGAGAGTGCAGAGGGGTGAAACCCTTTACATGTTTACCAGGGTCTTGCTCAGAAACCTGTTCAGCACTTTAAAATTCCCCAACAACCTTGAACTGCCCAACTTGATGAATACCCAGGTGGAGGATTATGCAACCAGAACTGAAGGCCACCCTACTTCAAAATGAGAACATATACACAGGGATTTAACACACTTTAATTCACAGATATTGGATTTATAGAGCTTTCACTGACTTAGTGTTCTGGAGTGTCCCCATATAGAAAAACCTGCACATTTTTGAAAGAAGAGAAGGTGGGGAAAAAAAAATCAGGGAGCTTAAAGCAAAACAAGGAATTGCAGTAACACAGATTACCAAGAAGCTGAAAAGCATCTACCACCTGCAAGAAAGTATTTGAAGTGATACCAAATAGGAATTCAACCTCATAGACTTGTGCAATGTAGTCCAAAAGACAGAATAACTGGTGCTTTTGAAAACACGGGTTTGGGGTGTTTTTGGAAAGAAAAGAAAACCAACCAAAAACCTTGTCATAGTGTCACTGAACTCAGTAAGTCTGGAGAATTCATCAGTTAAAGAGTTATATCCCACAAACAGCTTTTTGAGATGGAACTGTTACAAATCTTGTAAGAGCACACATCACTGCTGCAGCCCTACTTTAAACCAGAAGTTAGAATTAACAGTACACAGAATTTCTATCTTTTCAGCCTACATTATGAAACACTGAATCCCCAACTAAATACAATTATGAATGAAATAGAGCCTCATTGGTTTTTTTTTTCACTTAGGAAAATCCAGTGAGCTTGATTTAAATATTTTGCTGAGCAACTTTTCAGTTCCTGACACTTGCTTAGCATTCTCATGTTTGTTTGGGGTCATTCTCATAAATTAACTTGCATGAAACTCGATTTCAGTGCAACTTAATTGCCTGATGAGAACTCTCTAGTTACATGGTTTGGTTCTCCAGTATTCTAACGTGAAACAGTTTAGTCTTCAGGATGGAGTTCAAAACGGAGACCCTCTGTCTCCTCATGCTCACCCATGGCAACAGCTGGAACAATAAGGAGTAATAACATTCCTGGCTGGCAAAGAAAGCCTTCCGCCAATCCAGGCATACGGCACTAAGTGTCAGTGATTTTGTCTAGAAATCCCGTTTTTCTCTTGGATGAAAAGTTTATATTTTTAGCATCAAATACCAAATCTCCACACGTAAGGCAGCAGGAAATGAGGCAGAGACTTTACTAGAAAACACTGCTCTACTTGTATTTAGCACTGGAAGTACTGCCCTTCAGAAGGAAATGTAGTGGTGCACAAGCCAGCAGCATCATAAGGCAAAACCCAAGGAAAGCATATTATTATATAATATGCTGAGATACATATATATATATATATATGGAACATAATAGCTATGTTATGTTTTTCCAGCAGGACTATCAAGCTCTGCTCATACGACAGCTGAGGAAATGGCTGGAAAAAGGAGCTGCCTCTCAACTAAGCCAACTTGGTACACCTCTAACTACTTCAAAGACTATTTTATTTGAGCTTAAACCACATCTTTGAAAACGTTTTTAAAATAGCTAAAAAATGCTGTAATGTTTAAAGACACATGAGGATCAACACAGTTCTAATTGTAGAAGGACAGGAGATTCTTCCTAGGGAAGAGAACAGGATGGCAATAATTGGGTTATGTTCTGCTGGCCCAGACTGGATGAAGACCTCCTGCTATGAGGTGCGAGGGCTCATAAACCTGTTTGAACACTGAACTTCAAAGGCTGGACTTGATGATCTTGGAGGTCTTTTCCAGCCTAACTGATTCCAGGAGCAGTGCCCAAAGCCCACCCAACACACTCTGGTTTTGTGTACTGGTGAGATTTTCTGCACTGGCAAAATAAGTGATCTCAGGATGTAACTTTCCAGCACATCAAGACTAAATGTTAAGATTACACTTACCTAGATAGTAGGCCTTAAAAAAAAAATTAAAATTCAAAGGGAGAGAAAATATTCCTGCTGTTATTTGGTAAGTCAACATAGGAAAGGTACATGATTTCTTGCGTGATGTTCAAGAGTGCCTAAGAGAATTAGGAAGTGCACTCTCGCCAGGACTTTGGAATTCTCATCACTTGGTGTGTCCTCATCACACTGACAGATTGCTGCAGTCACAGTCTGGCAGTCTGCATGGAGCTGCAGGAGCAGAAGCTTACTAAAGCTTACTAAATCTCCTAAATGCGAGCTCAAGCTTCAAACCAAGCTTAAGGAAAGAAAATTTTGAACAAATAATTTCCTTGCAATTTCATCCAAACTATATGCATTAAACTTAGCTAGATTTTAATGTTAAAATATATAACAATGTTTCTAAGTTCACTTCATAAATTACTGACACTTCTAATGGCATTGTGCCAGCTGGGACAGCCTCAGTAAGGAGCCACAGATACACGGTGAAATGTGAGAAACACTGTAAACATCCCAGCTCAGTATAAAGATAGTCATAAATCATGAGGCTCATTGTTTTTAAATCAGATGTCCATGACAGAGTCAAAGTGGGAAGTAACAAGTTTTGAACAACTGAGTCACATCCAAGGGAAAGAAAAAAACCAAACGAAAATACAAAAAGGCAATTTGCAGCACAATTGCCAAGTGTCTCAGTTTGCTACATAAAAGCATAAATACGTGGTTGCATTAAGTGAACCTCTTCAGTGTGTTCAGGAATAATAGTTTTAAAACAACTGATGCTGCAAAGTAAAACACAACCAACAACACATCACTGTCAGAAGGAAAAGTGTATCAGATGGTTTTTCCTTGCTGGTTTTTCTGCACTTCTAGTAACCAAAAATAACACAAGGTAAAAAAATTGAAGCCTCAGTGGAATCATTGACAAGATTCCCATAGAATTCAACAGCATCAAGGTTTTATCCTAAGGGGTTGGTTAGTTACGTGGTTTCTACATAGGTGGCAGATAACTTCATGTTTAGGTTGGCTCAGGGAGGATTAAATTGGGTTCTGAGCACGGCAACACCACCTGTCATCCACCAGCCTCAAAGCACTCCTGGCAGCCCTCTCGGCAGAGCAGAGATGGACGCAGCCAGGCCAGAAACCGGGAGTTCCATTCAGCTTGTTGGAACAGAGGCACAAAGAGGTTCCGAGGTTTGCACCAAGTCAGACACTCAGCTGGGATTAAAGCCCAGGTGACCTGATCTCCAGGCCTGTGTTGAATTGGCCTAGAAGACTGTGTTGATTTTAACACAGATTTTGACTCTTCAGGACTTTTTTTGCCTGTACCCAAGCACAGAATAGATCATGAGTATTTCAAGGTACTTGTGAGGTTCTGACTCTCACGCAGGACTTTGTTATCCTTCTGTATGTGCTTAACAAGCTTTCGTCAGAGTAATTTTCAAACTGCCATTGAGGACTTAAATAAAACCATGATAAGCTTCCAGTGTTGTTGCATAATCCAATTATGATGTGAATAGGAAAGGTTTTTTCTCAAAAATGTAAGCATAATTTTTCTGAACAGTGTCCTCTTCCTAGAGCCATTCAGCAAACCAGAGTACTGGTTCCATTATAGAGTTTCAGGAAAGCCAGTTAATTCAAGTCTTCTCAGTGGAGGTATAGATAAACATACCCTTCCTGAAAAAGGGGAATCGAAAATGTATAGGCAGCTAAATAAAATACAACATACAAAATAAGTTTTAATGCATTTTCATCCAATATACAGGCATTTGTGAGTATCAGCTACTGAGCTATAGTTCATAGCAAAACACCAAAGCATTGAGATAGTTGTGCAAATTCTTTTCTTAGTCCCTTGACGAGCAACAAAAGGAAATGAAAAATATCCACACAATTAATTTCAAACACTTACAGAGAAGAACTCTGGAAGGTATTTTTTGTACATGAGGAACAACAGGAACCTGATTTCATTAAGTAGCACGTACAAGAGAAGCCTGCGCCTACAGTTAGATTAACTCTACTGCAAGATTTATATATATAAAAGTACTTTATTCTAGTAATCAAAATGAAGCCTTTTGAGAAATCTGAGTCATCAGCCCATAATTCTAATAAAGGTGACTGCTGTGCTGTCCTTGATGGCCAAGCAAAGATACCTGATTGGTGAGCACAGGCTTCTGTAAAACCAGGAAAAATCTCACAAATGATGTTTTAGGAGCGCAGTGAGATAGTATGGGGCAAACAGACTGCCACAGGATCAAACCCAAAATCTTCCCTCTGACACCTGCAATACATTAGGAGAAACCTTCTCTGCCCAGAACACCAGGCAATCCCCTCTCTTGTCCTAGGACAATAAACAAAGACAAAATATTCTGATACTGGTCGAGACTCATCATCCCTTCAGGGCAAAAGCTCTTGTTTCCCCATCCTTGTTTTATCCTTATGTGAAATCGCAAATTAATTAATAATAAAATTTGTAAAAAGCTACGATACAAGAACTAGGAATGTTTTTCCATAGTAAGGACTGGATTGATTCTCTGATTTTTTAATGGGCATCACCCAGGTAGGGGTAAGATTTTTACAGCAGAAAAGTAGGTCTAATGCCCAGTACTTTTAGAGACCTCACTGGTGTCTCTGCTTGTTTAAAGCCCCACCTTTGTTCATCACAAGGGAGCAAAACCTCAGACAGTTTGAATTGATGGCATCGGTTCACCAAGACGGATAAAACTCGGTGGTGTCATTTGACTCCACGATGATATTTTTCAATTGTGCAGCCACCAGATTTTATTACAGAGCCCTTTTCACTCCAGCTCCTTCAGAGGACAGCCAGCTGGGAACTCCAGAACTATTGTAAGGCAACTTGAATAGCAAGAGATTTGCCCAGTAATTATTACAAAACCATTCTCACTGATTTCTTAACAGCAGAGTTTATAACAAGAGCCTATGACATTACTATTTTATGTGCCATATATTAGCCTACAAAAGGAGCAGAGTGACGCCTAGCTTGTAAAAAATAAACTATTTTAGGCCACCAACACACTTCAGCTCACAAAATCACTTTCAACCTTTTGGAAAAAAACAAAAAAGGAAAAATAAGGCAGCACTACAAAGAGAATCTAACAGCTTGCCTCCAGGATTGTGGACAGCTCTGCTCACTGATTTGCAACCAATGGTTTGGAAACTGAATGTTTACTGAGAAAAATTCCGATTGTATTTTAGGCAAGCTTTTTTATCTCCTACCTTTTAATGTGTTAATTTACTGTACTGAAAAGCCAAAGGGCCAAATTCACCCTTCTGATAAGGCTTCTATTGTAGGAGCATCACTGAATGTGCACCAAAGGCATTATTCATCTGTGGAGAGATCACTGAGCAATATTGTCAAACACTTTTGAGTTGCACATCCTTGAAGAGCAGATAAAGGAATTGCGAAGAGAATGAGAAGGAACAGAACATCAGAGATGAAGAAAATTAGATAAAGGGCCAGGAAGAAACTGTTTGATGTAAACAGAGTGACAAGTTAGATTAAGAACTCTCATTAAAGCATGCAGTATTTGCCCATAAGCAATTCAGGCAAGGGATTTGTTTACAACTCTGCCAAAATCAACAGCAGATGCAAAAAAATCATCAATATTGGGATTTTAAATAACATTAAATCTACTGTATCCAAACACTCACTAAGACTGTGTGAAGGAAATACACAGCTCGGGGCCATTCTGTTCTTTGTCACACTGAGTAAACAAGGTTATGCCCTGCTGCACACTGAATGCAGGCCCAGCAGAAGTTACTAACAGGAGTGTACCACCAGCTACTCCTTGGTTACTTTAGTGTGCGTGTGTCTCTGAAAATACCTACTGGTACCAAGATTTTATTACTGGTGGGGATGAAAATGTAACTTTGTGAGGAAAATGTAATTTCATTTAGACTGTATGCTGAGACAGAACCTGGTTTCACTTTACCAAGTTAGGAGAATAAAATTTAGAGATGTGCTGGAAAACTTGTGGTATCACCTTGCATGTGACCTTCACCAGAAAATATCCAGCAAAAATTATCCATCAGAAATTATACAGATTCGAATTAATCTTTGAAACTGCTTCCACAGCAGAAGGTGAAGGCCAAGTGAATCAAACCCAGTACTTTGCTCAACAATAGCGAGGAGTTAGGGTTTTGGCAAAGGGCGTTAGGAACAAATCCTCTTCTAACTGAACCAGGTTTAATGAGAGTTCCTCATTCCTTAGTCCCAGCTTAACATCCCCCTCTAGTGACCTCAATTTATTGTGGAGAGTTTTTCCCTCAGCAGCTCGTTGGCTGATGGCCCTGTACGATTCTGTTAAGATGATGGGAATTTGAGTCACCACTTTCCTCCTGGCATGGTTACAGGTTAAAAAAAATACCTGGCTGGGAAGAACATGCAGTGAGAGTGAGGTTACACAATGTGCTGGCAGCAAAATTGTCCCAAGAAGCTGAACTCGCAGCCTTTCCCCAGCCCCTCATTCTCACCCTTGTGCAGGAGTTCACTGCACATGAGTTTCCTTTCATGCCAGTTCCCTGGGGGGTCATGACGTGAGTCAAACCATTGTTATGATCGGGGTTAAAAATAACCCTTCCTAAACCAACTCCACCACCAAAGCCAGCAGATTGTGTACTTGCACCACGAGACACTCGGTTCCTTTGACACAGTGTTGCGCACGGACAGAGGCAGAAAACTGTGTCAGGTGCCACTTTCTCAGGCTCTAAAGTAAGCGTGTGACTGGCAAGGCACAGAATTCAAGCCATGCAGATTCCACCATTCCCATGCTGCAGAGTTCTTGAAATCCACATCACAGCTAGATACCAGCAGTGGGAATCCCTGGCTGGTTTTGCGGTAGTCCCAACAAAAAATTCTGGTGGTCACTGGAGCTAATTTTCAAAGGCTGACGTGAGGTAAGCAAAGGCCTAAGGGCCTTCTGTGTTAAATCCAAAGAGAGATGACAGATGGGGATGTGAAATTGTGGGAAACCACCAGCTACAGAGAAAAACAAAGCACCCATGTGCAAAGCCAAAGTATCGCCCTGCAGCTCATGACTCAGCACTTCAATCACTCACTGAGGGAACTGATGCTCATTTGTCTCAAACAAAAGGTGTCTTTCCATTTTATACCATTTCATGGAAAGGATTCTTGCAAAAAGATGTGAGGGGAAAAAAAAGACAGAGATTTCCGTTAATTAAAGATAATATTTGACAAGCTGAGTCTATCAAGAAAACACTGTTTAAAGCCAGCAGACTTTCTTCCCATAGATTGTTTAAAAGATTAGAAAAAATGCTGGCAATTATTTATTTTCATCTTTTATCTGAAATTTCTTTGTCTGTATACTGGGAAGGACAGCTGAAGGCAAAGGTGAAGAGAGCATATTTCTTTTATTAGTTGAAATTATACAGTCCAAATGGCACAACCTTAAGGAGAGCTTTATGGCCTGTCCCCTACAGTCAAAAAGGGCCTGTCAGCTCTGAGACAATCAGACTTGGTCTCATTTTTGCATTGCATAATCCCTGGTTGTGCAGTGCAAGAGTTTATAAGGAATAAAAAGGAGAGCCTGAATACACACAGTATAAAACACAGCTACTACCTCACTCACATTTCAACACCCTTCTGGTGAACATACAAATTCTATTACTCTGTGTGTCATTTTGGACAACATTGTACAAAACAATGGCACCAAGACCATTATTTTTAAAGGTGTTTTACAATGTGCTTTCGAGTTGCAGCTCCTGGCTTTTGAGATGTTCGGGAGGGAAGGTAGTAAAGGCTTGTTCTTTGCTTGTGTTTTGTTTTGAAACGGTATTTGTTTATATATTCCAGATAAATCAGAAAAAAAGAAACACAAAATCTGCACTATTTTAAGCTATTCTGTGTCCTGCCAGTGTCTCATTTGTATGCAGCATACACTAGATTTGCCTAGAAGGATTTAGCTCAGTAGCTGGCACGTTTACATCAGAGAACAACATACACAGTTTCAATCGATTTCAAGCATTCTTACAATGGGAAATAAATATGAAAAGTGGTTGTTGCTCAAAGTTCAAAAAATGCAATCGACAAATTGTAAAAGCTCAAAAGGCCAGACAAATTTAATAAAATATTTCCATTTACCCTCCTCAGCTTTACACAGCCTGTTCAAAATAATAAGATTCTCTGCAGAATGCCTTTATCCAACTGTTTATATCACTTCATACAAAATATGTGTTTGAATTACCACAGCAATACAAGGATATAAATTCCCAGCCCATGAAATGCCAAATTCAACATAAGTTATGCTTTCTTGGCATCTAGATGTTTTCCTTTTCCCTTTCTGTACTGCAAATACATTTCCATTTGAAACAAATTAAAAAGCATGTAGATGTTAAAACATAATGACAGCTTAGAATTCAAGTGACTTGTGCAACATTATTTTGTGCTTTCTACTTCTCCATTTCCTCCTACTGCAATTAAAATTCATCATGCCCTACTACATGTACAATAGCAATGCACCAAGTTCAGTCCAGTAGAGGTTTTCGACCTTCAGACTCGGCTTTATACTACGTGAGATCCTTGCACAATCAAAAGAAAAAAAAAAGTGCATTTTTTTTCCTCATCTTTCTCCTACGCGGGATGATGTGAAGCTCTGATTAGTTGATGCAGGAATGCAACCTTGGGGTACGATTGCAGCCTCGGAATGATTCTCAAATGTAAAAAGAAACTTTTGGAGCGCTCCCGCCCTTTCTGGATTTTAAAAAAAGACACCACTGTCATGGTGCTACTGGAGCCACGGTACAGTACATCATGGCACACATCCATAACATAACCAGGGACATGAGAGACAACTCCTATTTACAAAAACTTGATGTCACTTCCAGAAAAATATGATGGGGGAAAAAAAAGGAAAAGATAATTTCCTGAATGTCCTGAATTTTTAGAAGATTCCTTTTACTTTCTCTTCAGCAACAGAGTGGTCCTCCACAACTGCATTTTTCCCTGACCTTTTTAGTAGGGACCATAAGTGACACCAGCAGGAATTGGGGATCATATGGCAAACTGCTTCCTTCGAGAGGATGCTCACCCACGCCCCTTTACTCACAAGCCAGCTTGCTGTCAAAACTGGAAAGGGCAATGGCAAAGGCTTGTAGTGCACACATTGGGTAGTTGTAGTCCATGGTGAACACGTCCTCAGCCACGCGGCCAAACTGCATCACGATATAGTCAGCTGCAAGGAAGGGCAGAAAAGGCAAAAAGCATTACTGCTGTTTGCAGCCCTCACTACATAAGTATGGATCCAACACTACTCTCTGTCCCACATCAACGAAGTACCAACCAAACATGCTCACTCATCAAACTTCACAGCACTTATCCATGCAAGTGGGTGTGCTGATAGCAGAGCGAGAAACAAGGACAGCTTGAGTGATAAAGGGTTGCAAGACTTGTTACCGTCAAGAAAAAATTATGCATATAAAAAGCACTTTTTGCAAGCACAGTGAGAAGATGGCTTCTGTATGGAATGTTGAAGCCTCTGATACAGATCTCAATTAAACCTGCTCAGGTGACAACTGTCAGGGCAGAATCCCTCCCATGCTGTGCACGCAGGGCTGTTCCTACACCTTACAGACAGAGAGCTCTACTTACGATCATTATCGTGGATAATTTGGAAGTTCTTCACCGAGGCCTGTGTGACTCGACCATGGAAATTCAGAACATAGGACTGGGTGTCATCATTCCAGACTGGTGTTTTGTTGTGCAGCTCAATGACACTCTCTGTATTTTTGTTCTGCCACCTTGCAAGAAGCGTCTCGTGTTCCTGCACACACCACAGATACACACTTCAGTTTAACATGCTCATGTGACAAAAATACATTAACAGGGAAGAAAAAATTCATCGGTCCTGGCCCAAAGACTAAACTCTTACCCTCAATCCTCCAAACAGCTTCAATGAATGAAACTGAGAACTCTCAGGATCTAAATGCAAATGTGCGTTTGAGTCCTTCCCACAGTTTGAGAAATGTTAGCTGTATCTTTTGTTATCAAAATACTTTATTTGTAGTGCTTTTCTGAGTCACAGTAGTAGTCACACATCCCATTGTTCTGTAATTGTCCAAATACCATTTTATTAAACTCTAGACCTTCAGAAATGCAAATACAAACCCCCAACTCTACCTGAAAAAGAATTCAAGTAATTTTTAGTGTTGGCTGCTGGTATGACTTACATTTCGTGGTCTGATGGAAACTCTTTCATGATCCATATTCATTCCCGGTATGATCACACTCATTTTACGAGGTCCTTTAAACCCCAGGACATTTGTTTCCTAAAAATGTTTAGAAAAGATTTCATCATGTTCTTTATTTTTAAAGTTAATTTCTTCAACAGAGAGACACAGTGGTAGCCCAGGGAAGTTATTTGTTAGTCAACTCAAAAAACATCTTGAAACTCCCACCTTCACTGGCACTGCCAAACATTCTAGCTTTGTCTTAGAAGCTCCGACAACAGGAAAAATGGAAATAGAGGTTTCCAAAAACACTCCTAGACTGGCTGCCAGCAACCTTAATACACTTTTTTTTAAAAAAATCCCTTTGTTAAAAAAGGATATGAATTAACCAGATTGCTTGGCTACTGCTAGATCCCAAAATAAAGTAGTTGCAATTTAAAAATCATAAAATGCAGTCACATTTGATGCGAGACAAAATTAAATATATGGGACCAGCTCCATTTACTCCAGAGCCAGCAGAAAAGCAAACAAAATGCTAGTCAGAGCATCTGTTAGCAGTGCTGTGGTTTTCAAAGCTTTCAGGTATGTTATGCTTAGAGAGGACCACGGTAAAAAACCAAACACATTAGCACGAGGGCAAATTTTCTAGCTATGAAGACAGGGGAAGTAAAGAAATCACATGGGCAGCAAAAATAAATCCATGCAAAATACAAGTTCTTCCATTAAATGTGGCTTGATGCTTTCCTGACCAGCTTTTCACAAAAGCACTCCAGCACTGAACTGTCCTCTCGAAACACAACCATTAAAATCCAAACCAGACTAAAGCCTTACTTTCATCTGACACTTTTTTATTCCCACAGAAGCAACCAGGGCCAAATATTTCAGTAAATTATCATCTGCTTTTGAACCAGAAAAGGTGAAGAACTATATTTTCCAGTAAATGAAACAGTGACACCTCAAAGTCCATCTTCTCATGTTTTGTGATAGCTTTTTTTCAGTCACATGTATTTTTTTCCCATTTACCATTTGGAAATGAAGAGCTTTGGAGATGCACTAAGGAATCTCAGGAAGAACATTTCCCATTGTTCCCAGCAACATACCACAACATGCCAAGAACCCCTGGCTCCAGCTGGTGTGGCTTTACCACTGGGACAGTTAGAAGTGATATATTCAGTTGCCTCTGCATTTATATTTTTAATTAAAGTGCCCTGATTTTATGGAACACCAAATTTATTAAAACATCTCTACTTTTGCAAGCAAAATCCACGCATCTCAACTCACTGGAAACATCTGAAAATACCCACCTAAAATACCCACAGCTTTGCCATCATCAGACCTTTGAAATAACTTTGCCTGTTCCAGGAAACCATCTGGAGATTTTCCACAACTCATTTGTGGAATCATTTGCATGCACGCAAGAGAAATTCTGCTGGAGTATTTTACTGCATGCTCCTGAAGCAATCCAGGCATATTCATGTATCTCCCTAAATCTGCACATTAATGGTAAGATTCTGCCTCTTTTCTGAATCATTTATGTCCCATCCTTTGGCAGAGTAAAACATGTTATCAGTTCAGCTGGTTCTGCACCACAGCAAGATGAAAACTGATATGACTGCCAGCAGATTTTATAAGTAGGAGAGACTCAGCACAGCAGAGGACAAGTTCTAAGAAAAGATTCATGCTTATGCTTATTTTCCACTAAGTACTGACAATTTTGGGCTTCTCTGCCATGCCTTACAAGCTTTTCTTCTCCTCAAGACGCAGTTATGCTATACATAATTAATTTAGATGCCGACTGGTTGAAGACATCGTTGAAAGTAAAATTAAATAATAGTGCTGAATCACTTCCCTCCCAACGCGCAGAGGAAAAAACAGGACTATATTCTTTGGGTTTACTCAGAAACACTGAAATTGGTACTTCTGGCACATGATAAGAGAATGGTTACTAGTTGCACATTACCACCATCACCAATTACCACACGCTGTGCTGACAAATGCTACCCTTTTGCTAAACTCACAGTACCAAAACTGAAATTACATAAACACAGAATATGGGAGGAAAATTATTAAAAATTACCTCACCTCCTGCCTCACTCCCTGCTTCTCTTTTATTTCCCTCCTCCACTGTTTTGTGTGTGGAAAGTCAAGACTACAAAGGGCATTATTAGGGGAACATAAACCAAATTCTGATTTCACACCATTTTAACACCACTGACACTCTTGGTTTACACAAGAACACAGGTGTTCTTCACTGGCAGAGCCCTATTGACTCAACCAGGACACCAGTGATTTATATCAGCTCAGGACTTAGCCCAGTATCGCTCAGAAGCTGCACACAGAAAAGATGGCCTCAGCCCATCCAGTCAGCTTCACAGTGAACTGGCCTGCAAGAACACTGAGCCTCTCCCCAGGGCTGCCTTTAAAATCTTACACACTTTCAAACAATTATGTAAGCATGTTGCTTTAGTGGCAATAGCTGCCATGATGAAAGCAGCAAGGTGAATATCCCAGCAGCTCCCAGGAGATTCACGATTTTATTACCCCGATTTTCTTGCAGCCACTTCCCTTCCTGGGCTTGTTTCACACAGCTGTGCCTTGTCCTTAACATTTTCTGTAGAAACTACCATTCCAAGGAAGGCCCAAATCACAGAACCCACAACACCGGAGGAGCACAATGCAAGTGACTGAGGCCTGAGTAGGAACACGGAGCCTCTTTACTTTACTGAAACCTGATTCACACCTCAGAGTATCAGCTGAGCTCCCTGCCTGGAATCTGATGCAAACTGAACTGTGAGATATAAGGATATAAAGGAATCCAGCACAGAAAATCCTGGTACCAGTGGCACAGTTACATCTCACTGTTCCTGGATAAATTTTACCAACAATTCTGCAATCAGCCATTAGGTGCTGCTGCAGGTTTATTAATATGCTGGGCTGCCAATACAAGGGGAATAAAAGTGGTCAACAGCATCTGAAAAAATTCTGTCCTTGCCTAACTCTGTTCCTGTTGCTTGAAACACATGTTGGGGTGTGCTCCACAAGAGTCCTCACCACATTTATCCCACAGTCAGCCACAGATGCATCACCAGTTTCTGCCTATTTAAATTAGACCTGCTGAGATGATTAAACAGGTCATGCTCAGTAAGTTGGGTACAGCTTGATCTCCACACAGGTACTTGCTCAGATGAGCTGAGGGACAGTGAGAGGCATAGTGGTGCTTTCAAAGTACTGTTTTTATAGCTTTTGCTGCAGGGGAAATCTCAAGGCAGGAATTAAAAGACTGCCTTAGGACAAGGGTGTTTCGGCTCTGCTCTTTCTGGCACTCTCTGCTCTGGTTCTGCTGCAGCCAGGAACAATAATCTCATTTCAGCAAACCTGGCTAGTTTGAAGTGAAATACAATTCCAATTTCCTTTTGTCCTCTGGCCACAGCACACCTGCAAGCCTGCTGCCTTTCTCCATTAGTACCAAAATATCAATGGAACAAGTAATTTTCTTAAACAAATGTACCAGTTTCAAACTGCTGATTACAAACAGACATGTAAAAGTAGCTTATCTCAGCCCCATTCTCCAAACAGCGGCCATGGTTTCGTTCTTTCCAACACTCATAATTACCTCTGCTGACCACAACAGCTTTTTATTTGGTATTGTTCACCATTCAAGTATTATTTGTTGCTGACTTAAGCAATGCCTGAATTTCTCAATATAGAACTTTTTTAAAATTGGCTTTTGTTTTTTTTGTATTTCCAGTTTGCACCAGATTAGTTGCCTGGCTCCAGGGAATGCCATCCTGTACAAACCAGTAAAACTACCTTTATTAAACACGTACATTCTGCTAGGTTTCTACTGAGACTTCAGTCAAACTGACATCAGATCCTGGAGTCTCTTTTTAAATCTTGCTAGCTGGATTTTTGGAAATTCTCAGAATTTCAAATCCAGCAGAAAGGGAGGGATATGTATCCGTTCATCTGTCTGTCTCCAACCACAAACCATGTGCACGAGTAACAGCACACGTGAACACACACACACTATTTACACTTTATCCACATTAAAACTGCATCCTAAGCAGCGGGAAGAGAACATGCTGGCAGCTAATGCTGCCCTCCTTCAGGACTCCCAGCACTTTGCATGGAAAGGATGGCTCCCTGCTTTCTTGTTCATGGAAATCTTCCAGATGCATTGCTCCCCACAGCCCAAAGCTGACCTTTCTGGGAACGCATTCTGTGCGTACGTGGGGTATGCGGTGGAACTCAAACTGACAGATTTCCAGGCATCCTTGATTAGAGCTGGGCAGGAACTCTTCAGAAAAGTCACTCTTGGATATTTTTATCAGAAGTTGTTGATTTGTGAAACCAGAAAACTTTCTGTAGCAGTGTACGTAACAGTTCTGACTGGAAGGGTTTCTTGGGCCCAAATATTTCTGGACAGAAAGAACACTCTCACCAAAAACGTTATTCATCCAGCAATCACGAAACAACAGCAACTGTGTTTCAAGCCTTGATTGTCTGCATTGCTCCTGACAAATGCTACTTACTGTCCTGTAAAGAGCCCAGTTTCCCTCATTCAATTGAATTTTGCATTTTGCTTGGGGTTTGCTTGGGTTTTTTCCTGGTGAAAAGGAGTTTTAGAGTTTTTGTCCCAGTCTCTCAGCTGCTGCAGACCTAGCTATCCAGCTACCAATGGTTTGGATCAGAGAGGCCTCCTCCAAAATGCCCTAACAAAGTCATATTTTAGTGCAGTAATGCCATGTGCACAACTCTTCCCAGTTCAGGAGGTTTCCTCAGGTGGTGCCTGCAAGCTGTGATCCTACCCCTTCCAGAGGGTTATGTAAGAGCTCCAACACCACCTTCTCACCAAAGGTGAGAACTGGGCAACCCTGTTCAGTGCACAATGTTTTTCACCTCTCCTTTCCACTGAGTCTCCTGGTTTCTCTAGTGGAGATCAGCTGCCTGGTAACATCAAAGTCTGAATGCTGATTTACATAATCAGAAGTGAGAAGGAACTTCAGTGTGCTGTTTCAGACACTGAGCTGCCCTTCCTGCACGCTGTGCCTGTGAGCAGTACTTACGTAACAAATAGCAGCTAGCTCCTGACGCAGGGTACTCGCCTCCAGGCTGGAAGTTGTTTTCATTGGATTTACTCCATTGTCATAAACTGTAAACTTAGTTCCCATAAGATTTGATCTACCAAAAAAATGGAAAATCCAATCACCATTTGTCAGTAACGCTGCCCGAGACATCTATCCTTTACTGCACTGCGGCCCCAAAAGGAAAGGCAAATATTGAGTACAGAGAGAGAGTTGTTATTTCTAATCCCAGCTACATGGCAACTCCTGGATTCAACACCGAAATGACAAAACTGTAAAGGTACAGTACAGAAGTGTATATTAAAGGTCTCTTATCATTATGCTGGAGACTTCTGATAACATCTTGCAAACTAGGAAATTCAAGAGAGCTGTAAGGAAACACTCGGGTGGGGTTACTTTGTTTGTCTGCTTGGTTTTCAAAATACACTTACACTCTAGGAAACCATCTGCTCTCTTACCTGACTACTAAACTCTTTTAGAATATAGGGAGTGACTTTTATAAAGCCACAACTGAGATCAATCTTTCCTATTGCAATGGGAAGGACTGCAAGATACAACACAGGCACAGGTGATCTGAACATACACCCAGAGGCTCCACGGAGGGATCAACAGCAGACTGGCTGTACAACGTGGGGACAGACAGAAAAGGAACACGTGGTTCTGAAGTAATTCCACTACCTGTAAATAACCAATTTGGATCTTACGGAACAGGCAAAACCAAAGGGATTTTCAGACTGTGTAACAGTGCATTCCAAAGTATTTACATCAGTAGAGGGTAGACACAATGTACTCATGCACTTTCGAAAATCCCATTAAGATATGTTGTGCCGGTACACCCTTGAGAATCTGGCCTCTGAGCACTTAAGAACTTCAGTCCTGCTGACTTTTAATAAAATGTGATCCTGTAAGTACTTGAGACATTTTGAAAACATGCCTTGGTTACTGGTGATCTTTAAGACCACGATCACATGACGTAGTCAGGGCTCTAATTAAGAAGACATAGTAGCTTACAGGCTTCTTAATACCAAATAAACTTTACATTATATAAAGAAAATTCTTAGACTAATCAGTGTTTACCTCAGTTTTCCAATAAAACTCTCTCCACCCCGAGACAGGTCAGTTGGGTCTATAGAGATGAGGTAATTAGAGGTTTTACTCTTCTTTCGTTTCCTTCCAGCCAACAGAAACACCTAAGCAATGCAAAAAGCCATATTCTAGAATGCTAAAGGGGTTAGCACACACCACTTCCTGCTTTGATATAAGGAAACCATAAGCAGTTTTTCTGTCTTCAAGCATCACTAGCAAAGTAACAGAAGATCTCCCGGGATTTAGCAAAACCAGGAAAAAAATATCTGGTGGGGGAAAATGACTTCTCAACCACTCATTCCATTATTTATGGTTTAAGTAATTAAATCTGATCTATTTTGTTAAATGTTTCATTCTAACTTGCTCTGGCTCTTCCAGCTGAATTGAAAGTAGATGTTTTTCAGGCCACGGAATGCAGAGAGCCCCAACTGCTGACAGTCACATAAAGGTGCCATGCATGGATTATTTAAGGCCAAAGATTAGACATATGAAGAAAGGCAGTGGAAGAAAGTGATACTGTTGTTTGGCTTTGGGAAGACTGTAGGGTAGATCTAGTGAAAGCAAAAATGTATTTAAAATATAACATTACATTTTCTTTGTAAGACTCCTTCAGAGCTTTATTAATTTTTTTTTAATATTCAGATGCAACTGGTATGCCATTCAAGTTATTTTATGACCTTTTTACCATGCTCCCTTTCCAAGTGGAGGTAATAAGTAGGGTACATCCCTCGGTCCATTCCCTTCTTGTCTCTTGTGATCCTGCACTTGACAGTGACCCCCTGTGGAGCCGGTCTGACAGCAAACTCCTCCAGGTCATCCACATCTATGAGGGGCTCATTTGTGGAAGGACTAGGGGCTGAGGCCGCTTCCTAAAACAACAAGCAAAATTCAGATTTTTTTAACTTCGATTTACAAGGTTATAAGCAAAAAGAAACGGCATTTGACAGAAGCTGCACTTTAAAAAATCAAACCGAGGGACATACTGTTTCGCTGATGCTCCGTGTACAGACCCACCCAGCAGAGCAGAACAGGGGGTTCTTCAGACAGAAGGCTGTACAGTGGTTACAGAGCAAACCCTGGCTCACACCTTCCCATCTCACTACACTCCTTTTGTCAGAAAGGCCATACTCAAGGACAGGAGTGGCCTTTGATGAAAGGAAGAAATGGGATAGGGAGCAAGAGTTTAAGCTCCAGAGAGATCTAACAAAGATGAGAAGTCAGTGCAGTATATAAAAGAGCAGGGCACCATCAACTGGTGTAGCAAGAGCTTGTGATTTAGAGTATTTGAACCAGCCAAAGTCTTATTTTACGTTCGGATGGTAGCAGAGAGAACAGGGTGGGAAAATGCCTGGAAAATGCCCAGAAAAATCAAAGGAACCAAAAGATCCTTCTGAGCACCTACAAGAGGTAGAAACGTATTTACTGTTTACCTTTCTCTTCATTCAAGTTCGGACAATATTTGCCATTCTTTTCTTCAAGTCATTATGTTATTGCTTGCTCTTGTGAAGCCTGAGAGCTATCACAGTAAATCACCTTGGAGATACTCCAGTGCATATTAAAAACAGAACAAGAAAGTCAGGCCTGTCCCGAGTGCACCCTGAAATCATGCAGTACGTAGCAGCTCGCATGCTCCTTCTTCAGAACCCTCCCCTTACCTTATTGGATTTCTTGCTCGTGGCAGAACCAGGCCGGGTGTTACTGTTTAACTGCGAAGAACTGGAGCTGTCTTCATCCTCCTCATCTTCTTCCTCATCAAAATTCATGCTACTTGAAATGCCTGAGGAGAAAGCAGCACACATATGAAATACTGATAGATGAAAGCTGTCCATACTTGCTGTCAAACGTCACTTATCAGACTGCTGCACCCTTAGGCTCACAGGTGAGTGAGGCGGTGTGTGAGAGTGGTTTGTTGTGTGAGGCAGTGCATGAATACATGGGTGAGACAGCATCTGTCCTGAGAAGCCAAAACATTCAAGTAAAAGAGAAAGGAAACATCATGGTTTCCACCGCACAGAGAGGATCAAGTTACCCAATGATACAGGAGCAAATAACTAAATTCAGATCATCTTCGTCCAACCAAGTACTTCAAACACAACACAAAATCATAAAGCTGAAATTGGAGCTGAGAGGACAACGTAGCACAGCCACTTGGAAACCTTCACAATTAAAATTACAGCACACTTTTAGCCGTTCCTATGTGATCTGCTGAAGAGCACATCTTAGACCAGGAAGAAACATTCACATCAAGGAAATGTTCTCATGCATCTTTATTTCATGTAAAAAGAATAGTATCAGCCCAGGCCAACAGAACTGCCTTACAGCACTTGAAAATTTGACTTTACAGGAATTCAAAACCTCAGACATTTCAAAGGGAAACGCAACTTTGAACATCAAATAGGTCTTAGCAGCAAAAAGCATCAATGGTGGGACATTTGCCAGGCCTAGTTTTTCAAAGAGTATCATGCAGATGAAGCCACCCCATATTCAAGTTCAAGCTCTCTAAGTTCCACATATTAGAGGCTATATTTTATCCTTTAAAAAAAAACAAGAAACATCACTTGGTCCAGAATTCCCGTTATGGGTAAGTCCAATGTAGAAGGATAAATGAAATGCAGATTTCCAGAGCCAAGCAGCATGGGCATAATTAACTTTTTCCCTCTGTACTTACCAGGAACATGATCCAGGGCGACAAGACTGGATTGGGAGGTGGAAGAGGACCAGGATGTATTTGCATGGGGATCTGGGAAAGGAAAAAATCCAAGGGTTTGATTCTGCAAACCCTTAATTGAGTGAACAAGTGTAACCTGGCAAGAGGACTCCACACAGGGCTAAAGGCTTATGGGATTGGGCCACAATGCTGCTGCTTGGATTCCCAATTTCTGCACTGCACAATCAAATTCACTTTCTACCTGCTTATACCTGCTGTGATCTTCACTCTCAGTACCTTGAATAAAGTGAAAAAGCCCTGGATCACAGAGCTGAAGCTTCAGGAAACACCATCCACACTGAGCAGTTGTGCCACCAACACTTCTGTGCATGATGTGCCCTGCATGGCAGGGTTTGGGCCTACTTTTGAATTCTAACAAAAATAAAAACCCTCAAACCTGATTGACATAAGTGATACAAACAGATTTTACACAATATTGAGTCAGTCACATTGAAAGAAGTATTCAAATTCATATTCAGATGGCCTAAATTCTACCTCAGTCCCCGTGCCTGCTGCGTCCTCATCATCAAAAGATGGAGTCAGGCTCTCTAAACTGTTTTTCTGGGAGCTCCAGGGATATGCATAAAGGTTTTATTGTAGTTTAGTCTGTTGGAATATGAACTTGATTTGTAATAAGCAGACCCTAAACCAAACTGATGTACAGAAATACAAACAGTAATGGTTTTCTTTTGGAACAGATTAAAAAACGACAGCAAAAAAGGCATTAAAATACTTTTTTCCATTATTGCTGCTTCCAAAAACTTCATTACATATCCCTTTAGAACAGCCAGATGCACACTGGATAGTGAAACACCACCAGAGTAGTAAGAGTGAGGGTATAAAAGTAAACCAGGAGCATAAGCAATGCTTGCATTCCGTTCAGCTGCCCCGTGAAAGGTCTCATTATCCGCTTCTTCAGCTCCCCCAGTGCTGTCATACACCACAGAGCACGACAGCAAAACCTTTCAATAGGATCTGGTTATGCAAGGGAGGCCTGAGCTCACAGGTCAACAGATATTTTCAAAGCCAGTAGAATTCATTCATTATTAATCACACACTCATTAATCAGAAGCGTTATTTCTTAATAAGGACAACCATGTTCTAGGCTCTATGCATGGGTAATAGACACAGTCCATCTCCTCGGCTGGTGGCTGCACAATAAAGCCATAATTCATATCCACAGACAGAACTGGTTTATTTCCACACCTGTGCTCACTATTGCACCACCAGTCCTTCAGTGGTGAAAATTCTGTGCCAGCCTTAGAAAAGTCGGCGCTCATGACCTGCAGGGAAAAATGCTTCAGGGAGCCCCTGTTTTGGTTTTGAATCCAAAAATGAAATCGATTCCTTCCCTAAATCTCAAAACTTCAGGTGGCAAAGAAGAACTAAGACCCAATTGCTCATTCCATGTCCTTTACAGAGACATATTGGAAACTGGTAAGTGTGAGGACTACATGTTAGTTATTCAGCGTTAAAACTTATGGAAGTCTGACTCTGTCCTAGTGACTCATTTGCCAGGGAGAAACTCTACAGATTAACACTTTGGAAATCAAAAGGACGAGTATTTCCCACAGGAGGAAGATTATTCTAGGATGGCAATTTCCAACAGATGGAGAAATCAAATAAAGCATTTGGCATTTTCTTGCAAGTGGCATATTCTTTTCACACTCGGTAGCCTATAACCTCTTGTCTTGTCACAGAACTTGACTCACTGGGGAAGCAGAGACACGTGCTAAGAGAACTTTCTCTCCACCAGGTTAGTGCCAAAGAGCAGAACAGGCACGAACCAGGGCTATGCAAATCCAGCGGGATTCAGCTTTTCCCATTACACTGGTGAGCATTTCATAGAATCATAGAATATGCTGAGTTGGAAAGGACCCTTCAGAATCACAGAGTCCAACTCCTGGCCCTGCACTGGACACCCCAAGAGTCACACCATGTGTCCCAGAGTACTGTCCAAAAGCTTCTTGAACTCTGTCAGGCTTGGTGCTGTGACCACTGCCCTGGGGAGCCTGTTCCAGTGCCCAGCCACCCTCTGAGGGAAGAACCTTTTCCTGATATCCAGCCCCAACCTCCTCTGACTCAGCTTCAGGCCATTTCCTCGGGTCCTGTCACTGGTCACCACAGAGAAGAGATCGGTACCTGCCCCTCCTCTTGCCCTCATGAGGATTTTGAAGACGACAATGAGGTCTTCCCTCAGTCTCCTCTTCTCCAGGCTGAACAGACTAAGTGCCCTCAGCCACTCCTCACATGGCTTCCCCTACGCACTCTTCACCATCTTCGTGCCCTCCTTCGGACACTCTCTAATAGTTTATTGTCTTTTCTATATTGTGGCACCCCAAGATGCCCCCAGCACTCGAGGTGAGGCCGCCCCAGCGCAGAGCAGAGCGGGACAATCCCCTCCCTTGCCCGGCTGGCGATGCTGTGCCTGATGCCCCCAGGACATGGCTGTCCCTCCTGACTGCCAGGGCACGGCTGGCTCATATTCAGCTTGCCATGGACCAGGGCCCCCAGGTCCCTTTCTGCAGCGCCTTATCGCTGTGTTCCTCTCCTTTTGCTCCCACTCCATGCAAGAGAAGGCCTGATGGGAGACAGCAACTCTTAAAACTTTTCAGGTGACATGCCAGTAAGGACATGCCACAAGCAGTGAACTGGCAGTGGGAATCCACAAATGGATTTATCAATTTTAAGCGGGATAAATCCAGCTTTATCTCTGCATAAAGTATCACATCAATAGTGGGATACTCAAAACTTTCTAACAAGCCTCCTCTGCTGGTATCAAGCAGCAAACCATACACACATAGTAAAAATAATTCACAGAGATGCTGCTGGCATTGTCTTAATACCTGTCCTGTCTCACCCAGCATAGCTCTGCTGTCAAGAAAAACGAATAAACCTCAGTATTCCCATGTAAATAAAAGTGTCCCCCTCGCCTCAACTTGAAACAGACCAGTGGTTCACTCTTAGCAGTGTCTGTTCTGATCAGGACTATACTCAGACCTGGTAAAAAAGGTCGTATCGTATATTTGAGAGTATACAGAAACAAAGAAAACAAAAAAATTTCCACTCACTGCCTTCATTAAAAATAAACACAAATTTGGGGAGAATAAAAATGTATGATAACCTGGCCAAAACCCATCAAAACTAGAAGTGTCCCCCAGAGTAAAAATCCGAGTGCTGTGACCTAATTTGCGAAGTCTGTGGGTACTTTTTAAGTCAATCAGCTTTAGTTTAGTAGTGTGCCTGACGATTAAATATTCTGAGCCATGGTCTAAGGCAACACAATCACCACACAGATCAGAACTTGTTAGTCATGCCCAACACCCCTGCGACTCAAACGCCCAGGAAATAGCGCACTTGGAGCAAATCTGCCCATTTCAGTTGGAGCTGCTCACATCTGCAGGGTAACGTCCCAGAAAAAATGAATCTTAGTGAGAACTGCTCTGCAGACAAGAGGCAGCATTTAGGTATGAATAGTCCATTCTACACGAGTCAAGTTTGCACTTACATTTTGCTCTTTATACACAAAGAGTTTATTCTTAAAGCATCAGAGCACTCTTGGCTTGAGCCATCTTTGCTTCAAAAGCTGTACACGGAAGAAGAACAACTCCAAAGCAAATGTCTTCAGAAAACGCTTTGTGAGGGTTTGGGGATTTTTTTTTCCTTCCTACGGTTAATGTCTAAGGGGAGATAACAACAGTGCAGGAAGGAAGAGACAGTTGCATGAATGTCTACATACACAGTCTATCTCCCAAAGCATGCATGCCTCTGGGAAAAAAAAAAATCCAGAACATTTGAGGACTCTGTGTGGGAAATGCTGCAGGATGCACAGTGGTGTACTTTTCACCTCTGCAACCATGAACACACGCTATGAAATCATGAACAGTGTGTAACTGACTGCACCACTAAAATTAATATTCTAGTTTGAATGTTGCTATTTCATGCTGGTTTTTAGCCATCAAGTAAGTGATTTCCAGAGCTGTACGTTATAAAAATGTGAACAGATGGAAGCAAGCATTGGCATCTGCCTGGTACTGTAATAATGGCACTGCACTGCAGATGGGGAAGCCACATCCCCGAGAGCCTGCAGAGCTCTTGTTCCTTGGGACCAGAGAGAACTTCATTGTTTTATACTTTTTTCTGGGTTTGGGGTTTTTCAGGTAACAGAATAAAGCCTACCAGGCTCTGAGGAGAAGACACACAGAACTAACAAACTCTGCTTAGGCTAGGGCTGAGAGCGAGACTAGGAAAAGGAGTTAATGTACATCAAGCAAGCAGTGAGAACACAAAGGAAGCTTTAGCTACTTACCTTTTTTCTGCATTGCTGTTCTAAGGTCTTGCTTGCTTTGCTGTTGTTGGCCACTAGCCACTTTCTCTCCATCATCTTCATCATGGCTAGACTGTCCAACAGTGAGAATCTGCACTTGACTTCCTATCTTCTGAACATCATCTTGAAAAGCAGCTGGGCCATCAATCCCTGTCAGACAGCAGCAAAAGCCTTAGTTGCCTTTGTGTCAAGAAGTTACTGAAAAGAGAATTGCTCACTTGCAAAAAAGCAGCTTTTCTAGGAATCAGAGATTGGATGTTCACATTCAATAATATTTCTAGACATAAACAAGACTAAGCCAGCCTCCAAGGCAAACATTTCACTTCCCACATACTGCACTAGAGAATCTCCAGCAGAGGATCAGGATTTCACTGTTGCCCTCCCCAGCCCAAAGCACACCCACCCCATGCACCAGAATCACTGAAAACTAAGCAGAAAAGAAATACACTGGAGAGAAACAACAAAGAAAACAGATAAAATTTTTCCTAAGGGCACACAGCTGATCCAGAAACAAATGAACCTGAGTCCCAGGTTATGGGTTATGCCAGATCCCCATATCAACACCACTGCTGTCATGAAATACTTTAAAGCCTCAAAAACCTGGAAAATTCACACACAGATCTGGCAGTGTATCCAGCAGAGGGGCAGCATGTTAACAAGCCTAAATACACCTTCTGAGTTAGGAAACTGCCACACAGTTAGCACTTCAGAGAAAAACTATAAGGAAGACATTACATATTCCCTGGAACCTCTATCCTCTGAGACGCTTAAATCCCAGCCAGGCACAGTCCTGAGCAACCTGCTGTGAGCAGGGATGTGGGACTAGACCGTGCCCAGAGGCACCTCCCAACCTCAGCCATGCTGTGATCCAGTGGCTCCTGACCACAGCCAGAAAGAAACTATTTACCTCCTTAGGGCTGTAAATCACCTCTGAAAAGAGAAAAAGAAAATAAAGGGTGGGGGGTGTTCTTACTGCAAGCGAACTTCATTTTGTTTCTTCAGGACAGCAAGGTAAAACATCAGATTGCAAATGTACTTCAGCTCTTAGTTAAGACACAGAGCTGGAATATGTTACTAAATCAGCCATATAAAAAATGCACTTTTGCATCAATAAAAATGGTAATATTTTCATGTATAGATATAATAAATAGCATGAGCTGTATACTGCTGCTGTTGTGAAATTTTTGTTAACAAGCAAGCAACATTGTGGAGAGTTAGCAAGCACTACAAAGAGCTAATTCAGTAAAGGAATATGGTGCTTCTCACACCAAACAGAGCTGAATAAACCCTGTGAGAGGGAGCTGCAGATTGGGATTTTTTTGGACTGTGATCTGTAGCAGAAGTCTCCAAGAATACCATTTCATCCTGCTTTGCCAGCAGCTGTCAACTTGCATTAAAAGACAGCTGGATTATACATTTAGCACACTTAACTGTACTTTGCAGTATCTGCTCTCACTGCCACTGCAATACGAAGCATAAGTGAAGAAGAGAGTGGTCCACACCCCCAGGAACAGCACTGGCTGTGCAACCACCCAACGAGATGCAGTCTGACACTGCAGAGGTGTTAAACTCACAGAGTTCAAGACCACAAGGAGTTATGGGTTCATCTGCATTACACAGACCCTGGCAATTTCTGCACCAAGGCTGAAAATTCTGATTTACTTGCAGCAAAGCTAACAACAACAACAACGGCTAGCAGCAAATAAATAATCTGTCCATCCAACCTTGAAGGACTAGATAAAGTCCATGGAAATGTCTCTGTGACCTTGCTAGGATGACAATTTCAGAAGCAGCTCTGCATGATACAGAACGAAAAGTATCATTTCCTATGCTGCAGGTATAATATGGCAGTGAAGAGAACAGCATTTTTCTTAAAATTTATCCTAGGAGCAACACCACTGCAAAGGTGCTCTAGAACATACAGATAGCTGCTCAGACCCTCTGTGGTATTTTTAACAGCTTTTACAATATTAACCATTATCATTAAAGTGGCTGCCTAAAGTTAGGTTCTTACCTTAATACTTTGAATTCCGAAAGTGTTAAGCATCCATGAGTTTAACAAATGCCTCATGAATATCATATCTAGCCCCTTGTTAAGCATTAGATGATACAAACCTGATTTTGAGAACACTTTTGAGAAGGAACAAAACACTTTAATTATTCCTCATCGAAGCAGACATTGATCTGCAGCAAATGAAATGCCTTCGACAGCACTGGAGATTGCACTGAGGCTGCTTTTTTCAGATGCCTGCAGAACATCTGCACTCACACCCCATGCTGTCAGGAACATCGTGTATTATTAAGAGTCAGGACAAAGGCTACTCTGGCAGGTCACAGTTTTAGAGAAGAAAAATCAATTTCAGTATTCTGAAGAGCGCATCACTGGTAGAGTGTGTTATTAAGCGTTATGAATGGTTCCACTGGTGAGCACATTTAAGGCAATGAAATATGTAGCAAGACAGAGAGGATTAAAAAAAAAGAAAAAAAAAAGAACCTCTGCTGCATTAGAACACTGTAGGTGTTCATGGCAAATGCAGCATTAACTATTTAATACTTGTGTGCGTGCACAATCTTTGTAGCTATAGGTGCATGTGTAAAATGGGATTAAATGCAGGCATACATACACATTTTTCTATCACAAGGTATAAGTGCGTCTTTTAAGCCATAGGTCAAAAGGCAGCTTTACCACCACCTGCCAAATGTCTGAAAACATCTGAAAACACTTCCAACCTTGTGTAATCATGATATTCAAGGTGGTTCTCTCCCTCTCTTTGCCTCACTGACTCCTCTTCATCCACTTCCTAGAAGGATGGTTCTCCGTGTAATAAAACAAGCCACTGATTTATAGCTTCTGTGCTTAAGGACAGGGTCAAAAGAAGCAAAACAGTTGAGTGCGTTGTGCCAAAAAAGAAAGTTTTTATTGCTATGGTCAGCACTCTTTAAAGTGCTTCTCAAAAATCAGGTAGGGAAAAGTCTGACAGAGGCGGCCTTGAATACCTGTTAAGAAGAAAGGGGAATTTTTGAGATGCAAATGTGAAGGAGGGCAGAGAGGAAAGAAGAAGATCGGAACAACCCTCAGAACACCAGGCCCTTCAGTAAAGGCCTCTGGTACACTTTGACATGGTCATGTCTCAGATGAAAACCAGAGGTACCAGAAATGAAAACAAAGCAATACTGCGGAAAAAAAAAACAAAGCATCAGTAAATGAGCATTGCTGGCATTTACATCCTATAAACTACTATTCATCAATCTCTGTACTCTCTTAGCACCTAAAATCTTCTAGACAATATTTATAAATAGGCAGCACCAATCTCTTAAAAGCTGGTAATCTAAACCACTGAATGGCAAACAAGATTTCGTATCAGGAAAGGAACATAACACATAAAACAAGTAATTCTGTCCCTGCTTTACAGATGAGGAGCTGCAGTATAGAGAAGTTCTTGTTCTCATTTTATAGAGCACTTAAAGCACAAGTTTGATGTATGAAGCTGGGCATACTGCTCACAGACTAAGAATACGATTAAGGCCTTTACAGATCAGACCTGGAGAGCCGACCAAGGCCAGGCAGGAGGTCTCTGGAAGAGAACACGCATTTTCTGAGCTCACTTGCTGGTCTGACAAAGGAGTCATACCCACGTGGATAACGCCCAAGGCTGTGGGTGCAACTGCTATTCAAGACCACTGCAGAGCAGCTCTCCCTCCAGCTGAGGGACAGCAGCACAACCCTTCAAAGGATGGCCTGTTCTGAGGTCAAGGACAGGGAATCTCAGGGAGATCTGACACCAGAACAAACAGTTTCCATCCTTTAGAGAACTTGGCTTGAAGGAAACCTTGCTGTCAATATTTTCTATCCGCTTCCCAGTATATTCCTGTTCTCATGGGGGCTGTGCATCCACTGATAGGGGTTCAAGCAACTGCAAAATCACACAGGGATTTGTTTAGAGGGAAAGGGAACAAATATAATTTTTTTTTCTGAAAGGACATCTAGAGGCGATTTAGTCCAAACCTCCATCAAAATAAGGACTATTGCTGGCACCAGATCAGGACACTAAAAGCAAGTACTTGCGCACTAAGCTCTATATTCACTTTGATGAAATCTAGAAAACAGTAGCACGAACTGTATATTCATAAATCTTTATCCTTAGGTCAAAATTACTTCTTCACAATCAAGTTCATGTGTTGCCAAAGCACAGCCTGAAAGGTTTGTCAGATCTAGAAATAACAGGACTTTTCTTGGTGGAAATTCACTTATTGTTCCTCCTACCCCTTCTCTTTAGTGCCCAGGGAAGCCAAGATAAATCTGCTTTACATGAACTTCCCTCCCCCCACCAGAAAGGAAGTGCTACAGTGAGAAATGATGCTGCTTCCCCAACAACTGCTGCTGCTTTCTGAGCCAGCCAGTGTTAATGTAGCTGCTCGTTACATATGAAAACGGGACAGGATGCACAAATCAAAACAGTCAGACAGGCGTGAAAGAGAGAGAAGAAACACGGAAGAAGCCAACCAAATCAAAACATGGAATAGCCACCCTGGCAGGAAAAGCTCTGTGTGTCAGAGCAGCTCGTCTGCTTCCTGACTCCCAGAAACTCAGCAGGAAATACCCAATGTACCACTTACATTTAAGGTACAGCATAAGAGGAAAATTTCTGTGAAAGTATTGTATATTTTGATATTTTAAACACATCCAGGTTCCTGATTTCACTGACAAAAAAGAAATCTTCATTTATGTTGTCCATGGCAGTTCAGAGCGAGTTTTCCTAGAATGTACTTACATAATCTAAGTGCAAAAGTGCTGGGGAAAAAAATCATAACCAACCAACCAACCACCTTTTACAGAATGATTCTTGAATTTTCATATCAGATTTCACTTTGTATTAACTCCTGGCTTCGCATGCTTTTCTGCAGTTTTTTAAAGGTTCCATTTTATCTTCCTGATTTGCCCCATTCACTGCACACAGCCAAAAAATGCACTTTATCCTGTAAATTTATTAACTTCTTTGTAAACCTATCTTAGGGGAAAAAACCCCACCAAACAAAAAACCACACACACTATGTACCTGATAAATTTTCATGAATCTCCTTTTTAAAAGAATCACCACGGTGTCTGATAGCTAAAGATGCTCTGGTTTTGTAATACTATGTAGGGTGCATACTTTTCATAGGTTCCTGCTGCAAATATTTTCACTAATTCGCATGATTTTTCTGTTGAACCACCTAGCGATGCTGTACACTGGGTTCACTGCTATCCTTAATCACCCCAACCTGCCACAAATCAAACCAGAATTTGATCCACTATCTCCATTGGAAAAACATTTTACATATGCATTTGTTACATTTTGAGGGGTTTTTTTTCCAATACTGAATATTACGCCAAGCTATAAACTGTGAGACCGAAGCTTTCAGAAATACCATTTTAATGAGCTAAGCTACTACAAAATGTCATCAATTTACTGCAGTTCCAGGCTCTGTCCCACAAAAATTATGGTTCTTTTTAAAAATAGGCACAGAGCACACTGCACACTGCCATTAAGAAATACCAGTAATAATCAGATTTAGAAAAAATTGCTGAATACCATGTTACCCATCACAGAATTACAAAGTGCACTGACACGAGCAGTTAGCTACATTCCTTTTCCTGTGCCAGTGCAACCTCATTAAACCTGATATTTCTCTCACGTTTGTCTTTAGCACATTGTTCTGATCACAGCTTCATCACTCTTCAAGCCACTTAAAAAAGCATTACACATCTAAAACCAGAGTGCAGTCATTACACTACAGCTTCAACAGCTACTCATGTATAATTCAACGATTTTTTGCTCTGAATTAGCTTCTTATTCATAGGATCTGGTCTAAATGTTCTTTTTTCTTAAAACACAAAGAGCTTGGCTATGCTTAGAAAGGTAAGGTTCACTATAGCTGAATACTAAGAAAAACCTTTAAAATGCTATTTTAGCATGTTAAGTGCACTCACCCCTCAGCATTCATCCTGCTCATTTACAGGACATACAAAGGTTACACTCAGAGTGGAGACAAACCTGAAGCAATTGCAAAGGTAAAAGCAGAACCTAAAATTTCCCAAGATTTGCTCTAATTAACAATGATCTCCCTCAAACAAAATCTCTTGTGTCACAACATGGCATAAAACCGTTTCCCCTTCATCAATTTTCATAGTTAGATCTGAAATTATTAGCAAATCCATTCAATATTATTATAAAAAATCTTTTCTTAAGACTCCCATTTATTTTAAAAAGTAACTGAAAATTAATACAAGTTCCACTACAGGGTTCTGTTACCACCTGGATTTTCTTCATTCCTAAGTACAAAATTCACTGTGTCTGTAGTGGATTTATCAGTAAAATCCCTCTGGAATTTTAAAGACGCATTTGGTTTTACCCTTACATCCAATGAAAAAATATTTTGCAGCTTTGATAAGGATGGAAGACTGGAAACCCAGTCATAATCCTCCCAAGTTTACAACATTGTCAAAGGTAAACCAGATATTATTCCAAGGCTGAAATTATACATGAATGAACAGCTAAATACCAGTTTACAGAAACAGTAGGTGAATTCGATGAGGTGCTATGTGTATGCTCTGAACATACTTTAGCTGACTTTTATTTGCTACTAATCATCAACATGAGCTTCAGGAGAGGAGACACTCAGCATTTTCTTTGCTATAATTGATGTATAATTGATGAGGAACACCTCCACTCTCTGAAAACTTGGAAGTGATGGGCAAATGCTGAAGGCCAGGGAAGAGCTCCCATAGCACAGCAGGATGAGCAGTAAGACTTGCAGCAGAGGCTGAGGTTTCTGGAGCTAACGATATTAGTTCCCAACACATGGAGCAGTGTCAGCATGCCAAAGTTCTCAGTCTACACAAAGTGACTTTACTTTTACTGACACAACTTGCTTTTATTAACATAGGCCAACGTTTGGCTGCTTGGGGGATTTTTCAGAAGATGAGTAAAATTGTAACTGGCATGTGAGAAAAATTCTAGGTGTTACCTGCTGTGGTATAATAAAAAAACTGTGCAGCACGATACCTTCAGTTCTGAACACAGTACAGACACAGGCACGTCAAAAGAGGAATTATATGAGATAAAACAGAACCTCAAGGCTATGCCGTAGCCATGATTTAAGTATTAGCTCACATAATGCTCCCTTACAGGTTTTCTTTTAAACTAGCAAAAGAATTTTTACTCTTCAGGAAGATGTACTTCAAAATAAAATTGGCATCTGTATTACTACGCAGGAATGTCATGACTTTTTACATTAAACTGGGAAACGTTCACTTTCTGTTCATTTATTTTGCCAGCCAACAATTTTTACATTCAGAGAATTTTACCTTTGACACATACCATCTTTTCTCAAATATATGAAAAGCATTTAGCTCAGGCCAGGCTCTAAAGCCTGTATAACCTAGAGCTTCCCTTGCAGACAGAAGAATAACAGAGAGAGAGATGCTGTAGATACGGATCTCAAGAATTAAGCTGCAATACGCAAAGGATTTTGCTAAGGTAGGCTCAAGTCCTGCAAAATCCCTGTAGATAAGCCCCAATACTTTGACCTCAATAATTAACCTTATTAGTCATTGCTATCTTTAAAGAGGCTTGTCAAGGATATACACTACTTTCTCAGTGAAGCAACAGCGGAGAAACCGTGGGACATGCACAAGACAGGAATACAGTACAGTCCAGGCAGGACAGTGTTACAGTGGCCTTATTCAAGAACTGCAAATTACTGGAAAGTTATTTCATTTTATTAGTCATTCAGCACCAAATAAAAAGTAACTGTATGTGGTACAGAAGCATCTCTTTTTCTGTGAGTGCACATATATATACCTATATATATGTACAAAATTTGAATACCAGTAAAGTAACTCGTTACTTCTTCCACCTAGTCTACATAGCTCAAATTGTAAATCTATTAGTGGCCTAGAAATGTCATTTCTCCCTACCCTTTTGTCATTACCAAGAGTGTATTTTTTTGTCTACCTAATCATACACAAAGTCATCGCAGAAAATTTTTCATACGCACACCTCCCGTTTGTCAGGTGGGATAGAGTAACACTGAAGTAACAACTTGAAAAATCCCTTTGAGGATGCCATCCCAGTTTTGTTGAATTGATTTTCAAAATGTCCCCTTAACCTCTAATTTGTATAATTAAAACCGCAGTCAGAGTCTGGACAGAAGCAGCTGCAATTTAAGGCTGCTTCTCCACACTAGATTACTTTCAGATAATCTAAAAAAGCACACTCTTGTAAGATAGCTCTTTTTTTTTAACACTGCAGGAAAACACTGGCATCTTTCCTTCAGAACTTTTTTCCTCCTCTGCAGTTTGAACAAACACTCTGCTTTGGAAAAGACGCCATTTACAAATTTTAGCCATCCTTGACTTCGAGGCTGAACATGCCCAGACAAGACCAAGTCACATACATTTTCCAACCTCAGAATTTCAGGAAATGACTTTTAGACAAATTTCATATTTTCAAATAAATTATATAAAAAACAAGAGAGAGAGAATTGACAGCAAAATAATGAATTTAACATCTGACATGCAGCTGCATGCAGCTAACCTTTGTGTTTCCCTTTTTTCTCCTTTCTGGTGCTGCTACTCTGACAGCTCGCAGCTGCTGCCTTGGTTTTTTTAGTTGGTTTCGGAGCTTGGGCGTCCACTACCACCTTTACATCTTCCTGTTCAGCCTCCTGCACTGCTTCAGAGATTCAGACCCCATCAAAAAAGAAAATAAACAGAGAGAGAAGAGAGAAACAGAGAGAGAGAGACGAGAGAATGAATTGAGAACTTTGTGAAGGCATAAAAGAGAAAGCAAACATAGCAGAGTTTGGTATTTCAGACAATTCATGCAGTGAGGAGCGTCAAGTAAACCAGAATTTGCAAAGCTACAGCAAAAATCTGAAAGTGTTAGGTTAGCTGAGATATATTTCCTTACTTTTTTCCTCCCCACAATAATATATCAACTCCTAACTTTCAACCCAAAAGTGACATCAGAATATTATTGTGTTACTGAGCTATTTTAGGAAGTATTTTTCCTCATAGTAAAGCTCTGCCAGAATGATCAACAGTGGCAGCATGAAGGCAGAAGAATTTTATCTTGACTTTGTAGCATCCATGCTTAAAGCTACATCCTAAATCTCTAAATAAGGAATCATCTGAAGGTTACTTTCAAAACACATCTCGGACAATTGTGTAATACAGCATGATGAGTAGACTTGCCAGGCATTTTATGGTGAAACTATACCCAAGCTGAATTTAAAAACACTTCCTACTTTGTAGCATACACAAATTAATTAATTCCTTGGAAGGACTCTCTCCAAAATATGCACGGCATAATCCGTGAGTGTCGGCATAATTCACGCAGTGCTCCTTGTTTTCAAAGTAAAAAGAGGCTTTATCATTTTCCTAAAAGCATGACATGCTTTCAGGTCAATATTTGAGTCTGTGAAAGCAACACACACCATAACTCTTTCCTCTGGCTAGACCAAACCTTGAAGTTAGATAAATACCACAACTGCCTTAGTGAAATGCATAAAGAAACTGTCAAATTTCATACCCTGAACTGTAGGTAGGCACTAAGAGATTTTGGGGTTGGCTGCTGGTCACTGATAAGTGCTAAGCCCCACTGGCTTCATGTGGTGACAATGGTTTCTCTCCTTGGCACATGGACCTCCCACCCTTTCTTTTTCCCAAAACTACTTTCTTTTAAAAAAATAAAAAAGTCCACTAAGGACCACTACTGGAAAGAACTGGTTGCCCTAAAATTACTTTAAAAATATCCAGACAAACTTCTTAAACGCCCAAAGGACTAAATGATTCTCAGTGACTGAGAAGTGTCAGTGGACTGACACTATTCTCTATTATGAAGGGGAAAATTCTCCCTAAGCTTCTGGTCTGTGAAGCAACTTTCCTCTCCAGCAAATCCTTCAAGCGCATGAATAGAAATAGAAACGCCAAGGAGATTCTCAGAGGAGAAAGATGAAACAGATTTAGTCATGTCTGTGTAGACTGCAGCTCCCAAACCCGCTGCTACCCTCCCCAGCACAGCAATCTGTTATGAGTAGCATTGCGTTCACAACACAGCGGGCACCTGAGGCACTCAACAAGCACACGCTCCTTTTCTCATTGTGCAGAGGAAGAGCTCCAGTTCTATAGCGAATATACATTAAATTACTAGAGGAGAGACTTGAAGTCCAAAGAAACAGCATGTCACTGCCCAATTTTTCATGCCTCTCTTTGTCAAACGCTAACCACAGGACTGCAATCCCTTTGCTGAGGGGAAAGGAGCACTGGAAATGAGTAGGACAAAATCAAAGGGGGGAGTGCACAGGATGCCAGGGAAAATGGCACATAAAAGACAGTAGACTGGGTCCTACTTCCATGGGCATGGCAGCCTCAGACCAAGCAGGGAACCAGAGGCCCCTCCCCACAGTCTTTAAATAGGTGCGATTTGCCAACCCAGCATCTATGCTATATTTGTACCTCAGTCTCTCTTTAAAAACTAGGCTGTGTTCTTTCAATTGTTTTGAAGATGATAATCCACATCATAATTAAATTCAGTAGTTTACAAATGACCTATATTAAATGGCTCTAAATCATTTTAAATCTGGCCACATTTGTTCACTCAGAAGAAGCACCATTTACTTGGTCTAAAGCAATGATTAATCAGCAAAGGATGAAGCTTTCTGACATTATTAACTGCAAAGTTAAAGACTTATCTTCTCTATTTTGCCAGCCACCCTTTGATCTTACAAGTAAAGCCCTGAAGTTTTTTGAGTTACTTCTGCCTCAAAACTTTGAGCAAGAGGTATCTGATCATAAGTTCAGTGAGGGAGCTCCAAAGGACAGAGAAGGGAGTATTTCCATTGCTTACTCTACAAGGCAGAGAACAGGATTTCAGCCCAGTAGCCATTCTGAGCATATACCTTCGCTGCTGTCTGTGGTAAATGGGCCTTTCAGACACAAGCGATGGAGGCTGCAAAATTAGATTTAAATCATAAACATAATAATACTTTGCCTGGGTCCATGAAAGGAACTGGCACAGAATGTCCTGTTTCTAAAGGATACATTTCTGAGCATTATCACTACATTTAAAGTACTACCTCTATAATAAATCCAAATTTAATCCCAACGTGCCATCTCCACCACAAAACCATCTCATTCTTAGCTTTTAGCTATTTGGTAAATTGCAGACCTTGGCTAAGGCTCATCCACTCACTCATGGTTTCTCCGGTGTTGTCTCTGCAGACACCAAAAGAAGTTTGCTTTCTGTACCAATTCAGTTCAGGGCAGTTGGTTATATCCTTGCATTTAGGCCCAGGCAAAGCCCTGCTCTGCCCTGCCCATAAGCACTAACCTCTCCAAACACCTGCCCACTGCAGTGTGCTGGGAAAGGGAGCTTTACACAGCACAGCAGCTCCTGTCAACAGGCCAGCCAGGATTTGGATCCTTGCAACCTGCAAACCTACACGGACAGGTCTGTGAGCCTCCCCTGCTCCGTGAGTCCAGCAGGCTTGGATGTGGAGCAAAGTAAAAAATCCTGTTTTCTGTTTCCAGTGCTTTCTCCTGCCCTGGAGAGTTGGAAGAAGGACCATTTCTAAGCCCTCTGTACTCGCTCTGCAGCTGGTCATTAGCATGTGCAGCTTTGAACTTCTTGAAACAGCACTCCTTCCAGGCTGCCTTTGTGGAGATGAAGCAAGTCAGAGAGGCAGTGTTTATCCCCAGCCACGTTGTCAGGGGATCAAATGTCTTCCCCCCTGCCCTTTACTGCATCTTTGGATCATTATCTAAGAGACTGACAAGAATTTCCCTTCTCAGCAGGATGGAAACCTTGAGGTTAACTCTAGCCTGAATTCTCCACAGGCTCTACACAGCCCCATAAAACAATTCACAGTTCCCAGCAAGAAAGCCTGAATAAGGAAAATGAGATAAACTGGCTCACTAAATAATATTCACTGATACAACAATAAGATTACGTCCTTTGCTGGACATCAAAAAAATTAAAAACAATGGTAGGCAGCACCAGAGGATAAATAAATTAAGAACCTTAAATGTAGCTATATGGGGGTGAAGTTTCAAAGACTGTCACTCAAAAATGCATTAATTTCACTAAAGATAGACATTTAGGCAGCTTCAAAAATACTTACTGACATTATCTTAAACAGTAGGAGACTACATTTGAAAATCTATCCCGATATTTCATATGGCCCACCCCAGATTATTAAAATCTTCACTTAAAAAAACCAGAGATTTTCCTTTTCAATAAGAATTATTTGTTTGTACTAGAATGTGCATTCAGACCAGAAGAAAATGGAGGAGCAAGCGCTGTAGTCAGTCAGCATTCCAAACAGAAAAATCCACTGGACTCTCAGACCTGGTATTTCATTCTAGTTTGAATTTATAAATTGTAAAAAATAGTTTCGAGATAAATGCCAAGCTTACAAATAAAACAACGACATGATTTTAATTTCAGTATTATTCATCCATGTTCATTAAATCAAGTACTGACTACTAACCTCAACAGAGCATTAAAAAAAGTATTTTTTGGGAGACAGAAAGGAACACAGATTGCAATATTAATTCAGGATCTGAGATGAAAAATAGAAGAGGAACAAACAACAAACAGTCTGTTAACATAACACAGGTGAGCATAGAAGGGCTTTGTCAAGGCAGAGGAGGGCAGTGTCCCAGCTTTGCCTTGCACCACCAATGGCCTAACCCAGAAAAGGGGAAAAAAGAAGCCCCTCCCACGAACCAGTTCCGTGATGGACAACACTCCAGGTTACAGGGATAAAGCTACAATGCACAATCAAATAAAAGGATGCAGTTTGTAAGTATGTGAGTGAACTATGATGCAGACAACTCAAGTTCTTTTTTAATTCTGTAAATTACCCACATATATTTATATGAGTGAATGGAAATGAAAAACGTCTTTCCATCTGGCCTTCACAATGAAAAGTTCACACAGGAAATTAGTTTCAAAGTAGCATGAATGAAAATGCACATATTTTTTTTGCCATTTGTATGACCATATTTCTTGATATGAGTGCTTGCACATTCTTATGATCTTAGAGGAAGAAAAAAAAATCTATGAATCAT
Organism: Rhagologus leucostigma; assembly: GCA_013397725.1. Classification (NCBI taxonomy): domain Eukaryota; kingdom Metazoa; phylum Chordata; class Aves; order Passeriformes; genus Rhagologus; species Rhagologus leucostigma. The sequence goes on along the minus strand of VZTD01000747.1, from coordinate 1,514,094 downwards.
AACTATCACATAAAAATGCCATGTGCTAAAAAAGGGTGCTTTTGATCAGTACATTATGTGAAGAATGAAGTAAATGAAAAATCACAAAAAGAAAAAAAAACTCTAAAATTGTGCAGTCTGTCTGGAAAACACTTTAAGTACAAAGAGGCTGAACCAGACAATGAGGTATGTGAGGCAAGCATAAGGCAAATACTGTATAAGGCAAATATTCATTCTATTTACCAGCACCCACTCAACAATAAAAGTGAAACCCAGAATGAGTATCATGTAAAGAAAGATAAACTACAGTTCAGTCAGGGTGTATCTTAACAGCTCAGTGTGAATTGGTTGTCCTTTTCTTACTTTTGCCTGAGATGCTCTTGTGTTTCACTGTAAGAATGGCTGTTTGTGAAGTTCTAGCCTTAGTCAGTCTTGCTGTTTATTTGGGCTGTGGTTCATTATTAGTTTATTTAATCAGCTTGGATTCTGAACTGGTCTAGTATTTCTACAATCATTTAAAAGACTGGAATTTATCAGAAATATTCTGAAGATGGGCAAACCCACAATATTTTACAATGCAATGATATATTTTTATTAGTTTTACATAGACCACACAAATAGTTAAATACAAGGACCTGAATTAGGACAAGGACTTTGGTGTGTTAGTTACTGTTTAATCACACACAAAGATTTGATTTCTGCTTCAAAATTCTTATAATCAAAGGCATTACTCCTCCAGCTAGTATCTTACAGTCAGATTCCAGATTCCCAAACTCTTATATTCCCTATAAATTCCCTAAGGCTCTTGGCAGTTTATGCCTCTAACACTGACTTGCTGACCAGGCTGATGTTGCAAACCTGAAAATACTCAGAAGTGAAATGGAATGGTTTTTTTAGGGCTCCAAAAAAAGGAACAACTGTACTCGTGCTGCTTAAGGCCATTATTAAAAACTCATTGGTCTAAGAGTTCCTCAGAGAGAACAAGGGAAGGAATTAAATAAAAGATTCTTCTTAACCCCCACGTATCTGTTGCCTAATCCTCAGGAGGGGGAAAGCAAAGGAAGCATGTGAAGTGGAGAGTTGATAGCAATGAATTAAACTTTGGGAAAGCAGACAACTAATAAGGAAAGCTAAAATGATCTATGAAAAACCTATGCCCGGAAGATTAAAGACAGTAAGAAATTATATAATTACTTTGTAATACTGGGGCCTTGAGGGCACGACAAGGCTTTAACTGCCCTGACGAGCCTCCCTGGGGGCTTCCATCCACACCCTGCCCAGGGGTTTGCTTTCAGCTGAGCCCAGGGCTGTGCTGTAGGTGCTGCTTCCCAGCACTGCAGCATCTCCTTTCCATCCCAACTGGCACCCTGGAGGGCCCTGGCCCCTGTTCATCCCTTGCCATGCCTGAGACTGCAGGGAATCCTGTTGGGAGCAGCCAGCTCTGCTCGCCGTGTTCGCAGCCTTTGGGATGGGGCTCTGCCTGCCAGGGCATTTCTTGTGCTGCGGCACCCTCACCTCCTGGCTGCTCAGAGATCGCCCAGGACAGAAAACAGCTAAATGTGAAGCAGTAACTGAAAGTAAACACACTTTAAGTGGGACATTAAAGGAAAGAGAAGGAAGTTTCTCAAGCCATTTCCTCTAAACTTTCCTCTCACATGGATCAGTATTAAGAACCACAAAAAGACCTGTGAAACACTTGCTACCCACTGCTCTCTGCTCCTTGCTGCTGGATTAGTTTGTTTATTTTGGAAATGCACTGGTGCAGTAAGGACTGCAGACGAATCAAAAAGATGCTTTAAAGATAAAGGTGAAGAGACTGCGGCTGACATAAAGATTTCAGAATATATGCTTATTGGAAGTTAAGTACTTTGCCCACATGATGTTTGGAGTGCTGCCTGATCTCTCAGTATTAATAGCCCTTTGCAAAGAACATTCCTTGCTATCTTCAAAACATAAACTAATACCTTCTCATTTCAAGGTCAGTGGAAAACAGGGATGGCAAGACGCTCTTTTGATGAACAGGCAAATATATGATTTTTTAAATGAGCAGTTAACTGATCTCATCTTTTAAAGCTGACAGCTTTGGACACTCAGAAAACTCTCATCACTCATGGTTAATAGCAGAATGACATGTCAAATTTAACAATCCAAAGCTATGAATTGTTATCAGAAGTCTGTTTAACACACCACACAACCATTACATCTAGATGTGCTGCCAAATGTCAAAGGAGAAAAGTAAAAAAGTCATTTTGCCTTTTTACACATGGTTAATCTAAATCGCTAAATTGGAAGTTGCAGTGAAAACTACTCTGAGAGTATCTAATTGAAAACATTTTTAATTTCAAGTCTTATAAAAAAAATCCACAGCTGCAACAAAGTATGGCAATATTAATGAAAGCATATCTGGCACTCATTCAAATCTCTGCCTTCCTCAGTGCTGTGAAAAGAAAAATCGCTCCCCAATGGAAATTCACCATTTTCACAGAAGTAAAATCTCTGTAAAAATGGGCATTCAGCATTTGTATTAAATGTAATTAAATAATGTAATTAAATTGTTGCAGTAATTAGTGTATCTCTGCATGCTATTTGGCTCCAGGAATGCTCAGTATTTGCAATCCAGATTGAAAAGAACTGTATTTGTAGCAGAATTTTGCAATGTCAAATCAGGCTAAAATGTTTGTTCAGGTTTTCAACAAACTTCACAAAATAAGTTGAGTAGAAATACATGAAAACAAGCAAGCAGATGCAACTGCGACATATTACAGAATGGCAAGTAAAATTTTAAAGAAACTTTAAACGAACAGGTAGAAACATGTCCTTATAAAGGACACTGAATTGAAAATAAACCACAACACACGAAGAGAAGACAAGGTAAGTGACAAAGAGGGATTAAATTTCTTCCAGTGAATGAACGCCTTAGTTGTCTTTTATACAGAATTTAAATTTAATAGCAATACAAAAGATTGTTATTGCTTCTTATTTGGCTATTTATTATGATGAAATAGCAATTGAGCTGTGCTCGGTACTGCAAGAGAGGCTTTATTGTAATGGTACCAACTAGAGCCATGGAACAAGATCATGGAAGTCAGTGGAAGAACACCTATTCCTTCAAATGGCAGGCAGATAAATTTAGGGCCTAACTCTACCTACCTGATCTACAGATGCTGATGACTGTGTTACCACTGCTGGAACTCCAGCTCAAACTAACCCCTTATGGACCAGAGTGCCAAGGAGTTTCTATCTGAAGTTGGTCTTTTTATCTTAATTCATCTCAGTTCCCACAGACAACGTTGGTTGTTAATTAGGCCTTACGTCAACAACTATATGTAAGCCATTTACAAGCTACAGCATCCAAAGACTTTTATCTGTAGGTGAAATACGGGCACAAATTAGAAGAAATGTTCTGTGTGGAGACTTGTGCATGGTGGACTCTGCAGAGCCACTTCCTCACTGGAAGGGCACCCATCTCCTTAAAAGTCTCATGGCACCCAGAGGAATTGCTAGCAACACTTGGCAGGGAACATAAATACCATTTTGTCCTACCAATGGGTCACTTCCCTGACTTGAAGTCATCTAAGAAAAAAATTATGGCGTTCCTGGCAATACACAATTATCTTAACGAGTGAAATACGCTGTTCTACCATATCTACACACAAGTAGCTCACCAGGCCGATGTTCTATTCCAGAACAAAAATGACTGACTTTCTACTCTGAGCTCTGATAATTATTCTGGAATTAAGTGAGTTTTTATTGCAGAGTAGAGTTGCCCATGAGGGAACCATTGCAGCAGGGATAATGGCATCAGAATAAGCAATGGCAGTGTATGAAGGAGAATTTCCCAGCACAGATAATGGCATCAGAATAAGCAATGGCAGTGTATGAAGGAGAATTTCCCAGCACAGAAAGCCCAGCATCTGAGAATTGCTGAGACGTTATCTCTGACCTACTTTGCTCAAAGTACCACAGAGATATCTACACACAGGCATCCAATTATTTGTTGAAATCAACAAGTACTTTTGTGCTACACAGAATTAGTACAAGCTAAAAAAGAGAGCAGAGCAGGATGATAGGTGGAAAGAAGTGTTCTTTCTGTAGCATTTGCTAGCACAGGAATTGATCTCACAAACATGCTCATCCAAGCAGTGTAGTTCATTCAGCACAGCGTCAACTCCCATCAAAGAGTCATTCTTAACTTGGAATCAGCATGCCCATAACAGCAACAAATGAACGGAAAAGAGCAGAATAGTTCTTTAGAAACAGCCCAGCTGTCTCATGCATCCGACACTGCCACATACAAATGTTTTCATTGAAGGGAAAAAAATGCCAGCCCTGAAGCAAAATGCCATAGTTAAAAATGGTCATCAAACCCCAAAACCTACCACGCAAACTGGGGAACTGAAGACATTAAGCCCATTCCCAGAGAAGGCCACACCAAAAAAGGGACACTTCTGGAGTTCTCATAATATTTTTATAAGCGACAAGCCTAACAAAGGATTTTACAAGGCAATAAAACACTCTGCTAGGTAATTAAATTCTTCTAAGCTGGCTCTTGCAAGCTGCATGGTTTATTACAAGGAGAGCTATCCCAAGGGATTAACAAATGTCGTGTTGAATATGAGAAACATTATATTTTTTTGCTTCTCTGAAACCTTGTGAAAAAATTAAAAGGGTTTGAGAGACAAATTTAGAACAAACTGATTTAGGGAGAATAAATCCTAAGCATTCCAGTCTTAGAATGGTGTGGTATAATATGACAGGAAGGTATAATATGACCTTAAGAGCACAGTTAATCTCACTTATAGTGAGAAAGTCCACTCTGGTGCAAACTGGTGCAAAATTTAGCTCAGTTAGTGTACATATATGAAATTTGTTACAATTTAAGGGATGATAATGTCTTATTCTCTGATATGTGAAAATTAAAATCTTGATCAACTGACAATACAGAGGATTTAGTAAACAGCAACATCTCTGTACTATAAGATACTATTTCTTAGAGCAGCTCTGTACCTTCGATAAACTCTCAAGTGAAAGAAGAAAAAGACAAAATTTCTATTTTGTCTGATTAAAAAATAAATAAACCAAACGTTTTTGCTAAATCAAAATTTTTGGTCAATCTGGAAAGAAATTCAGTTTCATCTTAAAAAATTACATCCCAGGCCCTGAGAAACAGACAGTTAAGAGAGAGAAATATTACTAATTTTTTTTAATATTTATTAGAAAAAACATAATTAAAATAATACTAAGTTGAAAAAATAATTTTCCATCTGAAACCCTGTATCCTATTTGCTTGCAGAAACAAGATTAAAAAGGCCCATCATTACCAAAACCTCAACATTTAAACAATGCAATTTCCAGACTCTAACAGTAAATTCTGCTGCTGTAATCAACCAAAAATTTCCACCAACTGCTAACCAGGAGGAAAGACTCTGAAACCTGCCCTTCTCAGTGCAGGATTTGTTAGTCCACTAAATACCTACCTTGTCCTTGTGGAAAGATATGACCACTAAGTGAAAATAAAACAACAGGGCAGACAAAAAGTACAGCATGTACAGTAAAATTAATAGAAATTTGATTGGAATGCTGGGTTAAGTTTTTGTTTGTATAGGAGTAGATACTGGTTGGTCTTTTTTTTTTTTTTTTTTAAGAGGTAGATTCGCAAAGCCATCTGAAGATTTAATGTATTAACCCCAAAACCTAAGTAACCCTGCCACCTAACAGCATTCCCAACCAGAAAACTGCCAAGTGCATTCCCAGTATCAGTAGATTTCAGCTCCTGTCCCACAGACCTATCAATAATCAGGGAAGGAAGCCTTTTGCTATTGAAGCTTATGAATCCCTTTTGAATTAAATTCAACTTAACTGTCTGCAAAACAAAAAAATTGGAAAATTACTGCTCCCTATATATCCTGGAATGATATCTGTAAGAGTCAAATTTTGGATAAGGATTACCCAAGCTTCCCCTTAGGAAATCCTGAGGAAAAGTATGCACATACCATCTTTAGGGGGCCAAAAAGCATGGGCTATATGAGGACAGAACTAAATAATGCCTGCTTTCCTTGGGATTTATTTCTGACAATATAATAAAGTCTTTGAAAAGAAATGGCATTATCATTTTTTCCCCTGTGGGTGTGACACCTGAAGTGCCTCTGTCCCTGCTGGATCCTGTAATCTTTAATAAGAAAGCGGAGACATCGTACAAGTTTGAAATGTTCTTCTCCACCTGTTTTAATGGACTTCGCAGAAACACAGTATCTTTGAAATTATTATATTCAGTCCTAGCTGAATTTAGTTAATAGGCTTCAAATTTATCATTACCGCTGTCAGGCTTAAGCAAAATTACGTACAGAGGAATATATAGAGTGGAACCCATCAGCTTTACTTAGTAGGAACCAAGGCTAAGGACACTTAAATAGTCATGGCAGAAGAGACAAGCTGTCTCTTTCCCAGTTCAGCACTGAAATGGCAGCTAGTTACTTTGCTCCCTCCTGTTAGGCTACAATTGCGAGTTCTGATGGTTTTATCCCCAAACACAAATAAAGGATATCAATTATTTACTAAAATATGCAAAACGAGAGCCTTTGTTCTCAAGAGCATAAAATGAACAGGGAGAGCACCACACTAGGACTCTCAGCAAATACACCTGCAAGAGGTGACATTCTGTACCATGATATATGGTGCTGCTGTTGCTGTTGAGATAGGATTCAACCAGCGGGGCCTGTTCCTCCGAATGTTTTGTCCGGCGCGTCCTTGCCCGACTGTCCACGTTGGACTGAACCATCAGTGGCTCCTGGCGCTTCTTTTTCTGCTTCTGTTCTAGCAGTGCTCTCTGGAGAAAACACAGAGAAAAGCATCTGTTACTGGCCTCCAAACAGCAGCAACCTACAATGGAAAACAATGGTCAACTCTACACCTTCCCCAGCAGTTGGCAAGCGGGATGTTGGGATGTCGGGTTATAGGAAATCTTTCCAAAAAACCACAACCAAACCACTGCTGAAACACCTTCTGCTGAAAACAGCAAATAATTAAAATACATCGTTCTGAGCAGCCTACCAGCTGTCAGAGCTTGCTTGGAAATAACCCTTGGGAAAACAACAGTGTGAGAATGCTGGCTGTGAAGCAATGGGAGGGTAAGCAAGGCCATGAGGCAGAGATGCCAATTTCAGTTTCTGTAAATTAAAAGCAGGTAATTGCAAACTAGAATCGAGTGATAATACTGGACATGAGCCTAATTTAACAGCTATAATAGATGAACTTTAATTAAACACTTAAATTTCTCAGCTAGACCTGCTGAAAACCAAAACCTTTGGCATCCAGAGGCACCATGGGGACCTTATTTGAGCCCTCTTCCACAACCTCAGAGAACTGAACTATTAATTTTACTTATCCATTACCTTACTATTTCCTTGCTTCTGTACAGTGATATTTTAGCTTCTAGAAAGCAGGTTCGATAAAACTGAGGAATAAAAATGGAGAGTGAACTCTTTCAGCACCATAAGTTGTGTTAACACCTCAACATGACTCCAACATAATCAGAACTAAGTACAGGATTATGGCATAAATAGAAAGTACTTGAATTTGAAAATGAGATGCTGGTAGACACGCAAGCTGATGAAATAGTAGGAATAGAAAAGGATAAAATTAAACTCACAAGGTTTCACTATAAAAATGACAATGTTTTTTTGAGAAGGGGACCACAGAAATCAAAGTAAAAGCAGAAACCTCAACTCCCATTAAAACTTGATGACAAGATTCCCTCAGATTTCATGCAAGGGGTTCTGACTCCCTTGTACAAGCCACGTAGGAGTAAAGTCAGAAAACAGGCAACATAGCACAGTGCCACTAGGTTACAGCCACCAGGGCTAAACCCACTGAATAAAATCTTTGTGGTTAACTTCTGTTGGCTGGTGTGACTGTTCCACCAGTGAGGTAACAAACACATTGTACATCAGCTTAAAACAAGTCCAAGGCAGTGGGAATCCCTCAGACCACAGTGAGAAGACAAATTTTAATGGAAGTTAGACTTCTGAGTTAACTTCAGCCTCCACAGATCTCTCTTCTGCATCCCCCAATCAGAGGATGCAATTTTCTATCAATTATCAGTGTTTTCATTATTCCAGGATTCAGACTTTACAGAGCAAGAAGGTCCTCCTCCAAAATCTTACCTGTCTATCAAGCTTCTGCTGACGCAGGCTGCTCCCCTCATCATCCAGAACACTGCAAAGACAAGGATTACATAATTGGAACAAATTTATCACTCAAAACAACACCTAACAGCACCCAGTGGAGGAAACCCTCACGGGAGTTATCCGTACAAAACTCTCACTATGTTCCATGAAAGTTTGCCTGCCCTAAACTGAAAACTTGGCTCCAGAGGATTTAAATGCAGTCCATGAAAAATTGAAAACCTCTGGCTGACACATACTTCAACAAAAATTATATATTCAGACAGTCCACAAAGAAATGCAAAATCCACTGTCTGCAGCTTGGTTTCTTTTCCACTCTCTTCTAATGCAAAACATCAGTGTATACAGCACTGAAATTGAAAATTTGCATATAAAGCCTAGAAAAAGGGAGGAGTGTAAGTGAACTGCTTAGCAACTCAGCAGTATTTAAAATCATGTTAGGAAAATTAACCGCCTAATCTTTTGCACACTGAAAACCATAATGTATTCCTGAATATCTGAAAAGTCACACTTACTGCCACACACTTCAACGCTTAGAGGCTGGCAAGATAAACAGCATTGCTCAGTGCCATATTTCTCTCTGCTAATTGTTGCTAGTTGGGAGATTAGCTCCTGTGCATTCAATCATTTTCATTAATTAGATATTAAAGACTGGCATTGAAATCAGAAAGCTATTTTTGTGATGTATTTTATCAAACTACTGACTAGGCTTTATTTTTCTGGAGAACAAAGGTCTCTATTGCAAGAACACTATGGTTAAACATTGAACATAGATAATTGAATCTTTTAAAGAGTAATATGTCACCTACAAGGAAAATAGTGCTATAGAACAAAAACAATAGCCTCTTACAAGGAAAAATAATTTTCTCTTACAATACACTTTTATAAAATGTCAGTCCCTTCTCTTACAATCACTCTTAACAATCAAAAAGGAAAAGAAAAGATCCAGGACAAACAGACCTGGATTCTGACCTACATACAAATCAACAGTATTGCAATGGAAATTGCATTTAAAAAATGTGAATCCCATGTATTAATACACAGCCTTTAGGAGACAGTAACATTATAGTAGAGTTAGACAGAACAGCTAATAAAGGCATACAGAACGCCACCTTTCCAAAGCCAGCATTATGAAAGACCTATAATTAAGCATTACTGGTAGCATCAGCCTTTTACAATTTTTCTTAGATTATATGCTACAAAAGGCTGATGTTCCACAAATTGAAACTGTGCTGTTCAAGCACCTCAGGTATGAAATTACCATCTCTTGTAGAAGTCATGTATTACCCATAGTCCACAAAAAAGATTAAAGAAAAAACAAAAAACAACCTGCTCATAAAAATGTCCTGCTTTACAACAAGCATTCTTCATTTTATAAATTACAGAAGTTATAAAAGGAAGACACACGTTCCTCCATGGTATACAATATCAGGTTTGCAGAAGAGTGCTTGCTTCACTACAACTGCACCAGTCTTAGCTGCACTGCCAGAAAGTAAAACTACCCTAATGGAGATTTTCGGCCAAATAACTGAGTGAAAGATGCCTAAGTGTAAAGCTTCAGGCTCGACGGCCTGAACAAATCCTCCTCACTTCAGACAATGCTTGAAAAAAAGCCAAAACCATGTAACGATGCTAATACAGACCCCAAGAACCACAGAGGCGCCAGTGCATATACCATCCTAGCGTCCATATCCTGGCATGACACTCTGCACAGAACAAGCGGGCAGGAAAATGTCCTGTGTCCTGCATGGGAAGCTACAACAAGGCAAATTCAGGTTCAGGCACAGCTGCTTCATGTCTCTTAATGCCCAAGCTTAGCATGGTAAACATGGCAGTTTAAATAACACTGAACAGCAAACCCCAGTCAGAGAATGGTGTGATTTGCATTGATTCAGCATTCCACGAATGCAAAGCAACTATCAGATAATCAGAGGACTGCCAAAAAAAAATAAAACTCCATCCAAAAACTACGGATGTTGCAATGTTAAAACACCTCTCCACATTGCCCTTCTTACTGCAAGACTTTTTTTTTAAAGCTTCTGAATATATGCAATCAAAGCTGAGATCGAGAGCAGCATGCTTTGAAAACCAGATGACAACCTCATCTGGAGCTTCCAGCTCCTTCATTATCCCACTTCATATTTTATAAAGTTCTGGGTTCTAGTTTTCCACAACCTTTTTTTAGGTATGCATTAATGACAAGCCTTGCATTTAACATTCAACAAATAAAATTGAACTCCAGCTTTCTTCGCTGACACCAAGATTCAGCAGAATACGGTTACTTCAACAATCCTCTCTCCCTCCAGATTGCTGGACTGGAATGGGAATGCCTTGCTCCCACCAGCCAGCCACACCACTCTTCTGGATTCTTCACAGGGTAATGTTAAAAGGGCCTCATGACCACCAACTCTGTCTATTTTAACAGTTACTCAGTTCCAGTATCACCGAAAAGCTGCAGTTCTGTTCTTTCTTGATGTCTCATAACACTTACGCAACTCCAAATAAAAAAGGGGTTCAATTTTGCCTGTATGTTCTTCTGCTATATCAACAGAGCACTCCAGTTTGAGACTGCACTTTGTACGTGTTTTCTGCAGAACTACTGGGCCTTGGAGTTGCTGACCAGTGGCCAACATTTCACATTCCCCAGTTTCCAACAGAAAGTCTGAAACTGGGTGACTTCCAAGATATGCCATTAAGGGATGTCAGGGTTTAAATATATGCGTGCATAACTAAGCAAGTAAACAAATAAATAATATAAGCTCTGTTTCCATAGTAATTCCATCAGGCCCTCAGTCTTGCTGCCTTGAAAAACATCTGCAGAGGGCTCTGAGATGAAGTGTGTAAGTGTCACTGACCCTTTTTCTCACACTTCAGCGAGTCCTTGCAGAAAGATTTAGCAGATCATCTCGCCACGGCATCTGGCAGTCCATGCATTCTGTTGGATGCTCCAGGGTCCAAGAGCTGAAATCCAGTTCTGGATTTCTGCCTTTTCTTTCTTTGGAAAACACAAAAGTGTGTGAGCAGAAGCACAGCCTTTGCCCTTCCTGGTCTTTCAAAAGAGCAGAAACCAATTGCTCATCCCTCTGGAAGGGTTGTGCACATGGTGAGGACCCAGCCTGTCCTGCCCAGTTTTGGAACGGGCCGTGGTTTTGTTGCACTCAGGTCCAAATAACTAGGATGGTCAGAAACTAAAGGCCCAGTGCAGCAGAAAAACTGTGACTGAAAGATGGCAGGAAATAATCTCAGAGAGAGAGAGAAGCTGTTAGAACAATTCTGCCTACATGTTTGATGTGATGCTAGAAAATCCCAGGAGCAGCATGAAACTCAGTCAGATTTAATAAAGAACTGTAACTTCATAATTCATGAAAATTGAATTATTGAAGAGCATGCATACATATTAGCAATCTGCTCAGCACGCTGAAGTATCCTGAAGATCCAGTAAGATTCATTTTTACTCCTATTTGATCAAGGATCATGCACCTGCCTGGCATCTTGGCTATGGCTCTGACCCACTTAAAACAAAAAGCAATTTTACACTATATATAATATTATAAACAGCCCTTCAGCTCTGCAGTAATAGTCTAGTCCAAATTCAGCTGACAAATCAGACCTTGTATGTATTTCCTTGCAGATAATTACGCAGGGAAAAACCATCCTTCTATACAGAACTCGAACAATCCACCCATTAGAATTTACTAGTTGCTGGGTTTAAGAAGTTAAGCCTATAGCTACCTATTGTAAAGACTGATATCAGTTGCCTGGACCAAGGCCCACAGAGACTTAAGTATTATCTTTAGATAGCATTATATTCAAATTTCAGATACGGCATTTGATTCAAACATCTCAACACCTGGTTTTTAAAGGGAAAAACATTAAAAGTACAATCACATTTTAGTCAAAGTATGACTTTTCATACCACCCTTTTAAGACACAAAATCTATTTTGCAGAAGCAGTTTCAACATTAAATTCAATTTATAGTAAGACAGGCTTACTATAGTGCTGCATGTCATAACAAAGATGAAAACATATGCAAGAATTTTTAGTATTCTAAGGTTTTCATAATCCCTATTCCTTAAATAACATTTGAGAGAAACCCAAGACCAATCACGTTTTAAGGATGAAACTTCATGATCACGGGAAGCTCCACAATATACTGCTGAGATGAAGGCAGAAGATTCTGTCAGTCAACATCTTGCTACATTTTACTGTAACTCCACATGGGCTGATTTCATTTTAAGTAAAACCTGGAAGGACTTAATTCAAATAACACTTTTCACAGCGAGTACTTCGCCTTTGCTCTTTGAACACGCAAACTGCTTGTATTTCGAGAAGCCACTGCAAGAAAAAAGAATTAAGAAGAAATATTTCTAATTAGAATGTCCAAGATGCATGTAGTCACTGATTTTATTTAAAGGTTTTTTAAAAGAAAAAGTCTGACACAGTAAAGCAGCTCTATTGTTTCAGCCTGACGAACAAGGCAATGCTTTTGTTCCTTCCTGACACTGCTTCATAAAGGAACATTTTCCATGAAAACAACTTTTTTACCAGGACAAAGGTCCAAAATCTCACCTTGCACATCTCTGCAGCACAGCACTAACTGCACCAGCAAGTACAGCTGGTCAAACAAGCAGACTCATACTACCACTAAACTTTAACATGCTCTGTAAGAAGTGCCACCCTTGCATTTTCTCTTTTTGCTGCTTTATGATAATCCATTACTAAACAGCAGCACCCAACAGCTCTATGTGAAATCAGGGACCTTTGCACAAACAAAATGAATATACATAGGCAGGGAAAATTCCTGAGAAAAACAGTTCACACTATAAAAAGATGAAGAATTGGTTAAGAAATTGTTCCTCTCATTTAGAACACTGAACCAGAAGCAATGGAAAATTAGAGGTGGTATTTTCATCTTGAGTTTCTTCTGCCATATTGTGAACTGCAATTCAAAAACAATGGATGATCAAACCAGATAGAAATAAAAAAAATACACCATAGCAGAGTAATCTTCACGATCACTCAGGTCTTTTCCACACACTCCTGCTGTGAAGAAAGCTGCCATGTTGCTGCGTCAAGACAAACAGGTTATGGGATCCCTAAGAGCACAACAGACTCAAAAGAACAAGAATGGGTGTATTGTGCCATTTGAGCATTACAGTCTCCAAAAACACAGGAAATAAAATTCCTGTAAAGAGATAGCACTTGGCTGACTGGATACCATCTGTCATATTCACCCAATTACACTTCTCTGTAATCTCTGTAAAGTCTCTGTAGTTCCATAAAGCCCAACTGCTCTGGATAATGTTACTGTTAAGTCCTTAGGAACGAGCTTCCCGCAGCACTGATGAAATGCTACTGTAAAAGCCCATTAACAGGGTTAGGGACCTGCAGGCTGAAGTCATGTTCCAGGGGGAATGACACACACTTAGGTTCTTCAAACAAGTGAAATTCAACCAATTCCTAAGCAGTCAAGTCAGCAAAAATGCCAACACCTGCAAATCTCCACACCTGCAAGTCCCCAGATAAAACAAGGTCTGCTCCCCCATGAAGGCCATATGCTGAGCACACCAGAAGCCACTTGGGAGAACATTATTGTAACAGGCACACAGGCTAATCAAAGACTTATAAATGAGATAAATCACCCTGAAAGACTACAAGGGCTCCCTTCATGCTAGGAATCATCAAGGCTTTCTGACACTAAAGCAGCTGCTCAGTCACCTGATTTAGAGTAAAACCTGCAGCTACTCTCTTTACAGTAAAATGAGTGACTGCTTTCCTGGGCCACCTAAGTGAACAGAAGTCTGGACATTGAGGGGCAGCCCAAGGACATTCAATCTTATTTTGCCCTTCTACTGCCACCAGCAGCGACAGCAGCTCTTGGATTTCTCCCATGCCATGTTCACAGGGCAGAGAGGGAAACAGCGTACCCTGAACAGGTCACCTCTCGGTTACCACTGAACGGACCAGGAAAGTGCAGACACCAGGAACTCCCGCAGAAATGGAGAGTGCATTTCGTTAGGGGAAGATAAATAAAGGAATAAAGTGTTTCACTGGGAAACTCACATGATAACTAAAAGCATGCCTGTCCAGGAGTACAGCATCACCTCTTCTGCCTTTGCAGAAGACCCTTAAAAAGACTGAAAATAATAAAGCAAAAGGATAGGGAAAAAAGGCAGAAACATGAAACAGATACTTGTATGAGAAGTATCAGCACCAAGCCAGCCACAAAACAGAAGATGCAGAGGATCATACACTGTGCTGATGATCCAAATGGCACTAAAAGTAATGCCTGCTGCAGGGCAGATGGCTGATAGCAGAGACTGCATTTGTAGTTGCACAAATAATTACAGAACCAAATGCTTTATTTTCTTCTCAAATCCAGGATGGCAAACTAGTTTAAAAATCAGCCAGTTAATGAGACCTTCCTGAAAGGTTGTTGGTACTATTTGCTCCAGTAAGGTTTATCTAAATGTCTTTTGTACATTAAGATCTATGACACTCATTATCTCCGGCAACAGTTCTGCAGATTAACTGAGAGCAAATGTAACAACAGGAACACATTACCAATTTTTTTTTCTTAATTCCATGTAGATAATTGTTAAGATTAACTCCAGCCAAATCCTCAGCGTGGCCACACAATTGTCAGAGATTGGGTTGGGAAAGCTAAAGCCCTGATGGAATTACATCTGGCATGAGATGTCAAGGACAACAACACAAGCTTCTATAGGTGCACTGCTGAGTAAAGGAAGACGAGGGAAAATGTGGGCCCTCTCCAGAAGGAAACAGAAGACCCAGTTACCCGGGACATGGAGAGGGCTGAGGTACTCAATGACTATTTTGACTCAGACTTCACTACCAAATGCTCCAGCCACACAGCCTGAGCGCAGAAGGCAAAGGCAGAGACTAGACAGAAATCCAAATGAAGCACTGCTCTCCATAGGAGAAAACCAGGTTCAAGACCATCTAAGGCACCTGGAGGTGCAGAAGTCCATGGGACCTGATGAGATGTATCTCTGGGTCCTCAGGGAACTGGCAGAGGGAGTGGCTAAGCCACTATCCATAGTGCTTGAGAAGATGTGGCAGCCCAGGGAAGTTCCTATTGAACTCAGGCACATGTTAAATGAGGACATGATTGGTGACAGAAAACATGGTGTCAGTAAGGGCAGATCATGCCTGAAATATCTGGTGGCCTGCTATGACAGGGCCACAGCATTGGTGGATGAGGGAAGAGACACAGACATCATCTACCTGAACTTTTGCAAAGCATTTGACATTGTCCTGCACATCACCCTTGTCTCTAAACTGCAGTGGCATGGATTTAACAGATGGAGCACTTAGTGGATAAAGAACTGGCTGGATGATCACATTCAAGGAGTTGTGGTCAATGGTTCAATATCCAAGTGCAGACCAGTGAGGACTGGCATTCCCAGGGGTCAGGATTGGGACTGGTGCTGCTGTTGCTGACACGGACAGTGGGATTGAGGGCACCCTCAGCAAGTTTATCAACAACACCAAGCTGTGTGGTGTGGTGACACACTGGAGGGAAGGGATGCCATCCTGAGGGACCCTGACAGGCTGGAGAGGTGAGGCTCTGTGAACCTCATGAAGTTCAACAAGGCCAAGTGCAAGGTCCTGCAGCAGGGTCGGGGCAATCCCAAGCACACAGACTGGGAGGAGAAGGGACTGAGAGCAGCCCTGAGGAAAAGGAGGTGGGGGTGACAGTTGATGGGAAGCTGAACACGACCCAGCCATGTGAGCTCTCATCTCAGAAAAAGATGCATCAAAAGCAGCATAAAAAGCAGGGCGAGGGAGGGGATTCTTCCACTCGGCTCAGCACTCCTGACACTCCACCTGGAGTACTGTGTCCAGGTCTGGGGCCCACAGCATAAGAAGCATGTGGACCTGTTGGAGCAAGTCCAGGTGAAGGCCAAGAAGATGATCAGAGAGATGAAGCACCCTCCTACAAGGAAAGGCTGAGAGAGTTGGAGTTGTTCAGCCTGGAGAAGAGAAGGCTCAGGGGAAACGTCACTGTGGTGTTCCAATGCCTGAAGGGAGCCTACAAGAACAATGGAGAGGGACTTTTTACAAGGGCATGTAGTGACAGGATGAGGGGGAATGGCTTCAAACTGAGAGAAAGTTGGTTTAGATTGGACAGCAGGAAAAACATCTGTACTGTGGGGTGCTGAGGCACAGGAACAGGTTGCCCAGAGAAGCTGCGGATGCCTCATCCCTGGAAGTGTTCAAGGCCAGGCTGCCTGGAGCAACCTGGTCTAGTGGAAAGTGTCCTCACCCATGGCAGGGGAGTTGGAACTAGATGATCTCTAAGGTCCCTTCTGACCCAAGCCATTTTATGATTCTGTACCAGCATTTTGGTCTGTTTTAATTAGAATAGTTCATCAAAATACATCTCCAATTTTTATGACTTTAGGGGTATATGAAACCAACAGCAATTGTAGAAATCAAATCTTCTAAATATTCTGCTTAGACTAAGTTTTTAAAAAACCCAACAGAGTCAGGTAAAATATATTGTTAGATGTGTGTATTACAGGATATATACAAAAACAAACACTGACCATTCTTGAGCAAATAACCCATGAGACTGTCAGTGATGAAGGGAACAACAGGAGCCCCGCAGATACTTGAGATACGTTTTGAAGTAATGAGATCCAGCTTTGAGTTAAATCAGAACAAAACTGTAGTCATAGAGAAAAAGAAACTACAGTTTAGGATCTGAAATGCCTAGGCTGACAGCTTTCAGTAAGGACGATAAGAAGACAGGAAAAGATCTAGTGAGATCAAAAGCAAAACTATCCCCTACAGCACATTGCATGCTTTTAAATAACTGAACTACAGGGCTGCCACTACTGCCCTGGAAAGATCAGTTGAACTAATATTTGTACAGATTCATTCTCTGCAATTACACAGAACTGAACAAGATAGCATATGGCAGTAAATTGCAGGTAATGAAAATACCACCTACAGGAAGAGTGGATGGCTGGGCTGTTTCTTGCCCTCCCTCAACACACACAAACTCTGAACACAATGTCAGAGAAGGAATCTATGTCCCGAAAGAGAGAGGTGAATTTAATAAACATGAATGATGGAGCAGTAAAACACAATAGCCTTTGGGTGATCTAAGCTAAAATTGTATTTAAAGTAGTTTGACGAGAAGTGCCTGAATAGGAGCAAATTGGGAAGGGAAAAAAACCACCGTGACCTGGAGATACAGTACCTGCAATGCAGATGGATCCAGATGACAAATGACATGACTTTCAGGAAGTGCCTTTATCGAAAACACATCACTGCCAGCCACTGGAAAGATCCAGCCCTAGCAGCCAGGTTTCTCTCTCAGTACCAAAACCCAGCCAATCTCAGTCATGAAAAGAGTAAAATATATGCACAAACAAAACCAACCCATTAATGTACAAAGCATCCAACCACAACTAACAGTAAATTAAATGAGCAGAAACTAGGGAAAGGTATTGTCTGGATAAGGAGACTGCACTTACACGTACAGACCCTGCAGAACAAGAGTTCTCTGCCAGGACCACAACGATTCTCCCACACCGTTACTGCTGACCAGGTGAAAGATGTCACCTAGAATGGATCTCTGCTTTTTTGATGTGGAAAACACTGTGAGCCACTGGGACGAAGAGAAAACCTGCACAAGGTGACTGCTGGCTCCTTTCCCTCCCTGTCCTATCCCTGTTCTATGAAACATGGGTTTGTCCAGCTGGCAGCTTCTGAGCCTATTCTATAGCAAACAAACAGTACAACCTTCCAAGACACCTGTAAAACGAGAGTAACAAACAAGTCTTAACTCCTCTTGGAAGCACCTTTGTGAAGCAAGAATGAAGCCTCACAGGTACAGTAATTAACCTAGAAACAATGCTGGCCTTAAAAATAATAGCATAATTGTGAAATGTTTAACAAACAAAACACTGGTGCCAACGATAGGGCTGCAGGTGTTCAGTGAGACTCCTCCCTGCAGTAGGCGTGCAAACACAGGCATGAATATGTAGATCAAACATGCTGCTGCTGAAATGGATTATATTCTAAGTAATTCACTAATGCAGCAAAGTATTAACAGATCCCACTGCCTGTGTACGTGTTTAGGACAGGACTGGAGAAAGAGAGTTGTGTTTACCGGATTTTTAAAGGAATAGTGAAATTAAGCTATCAATTTGTTTAAAATGTGAAGGTGAAAGAGACTACCTAATTTACCTTTGCTGCTCCAACAATCAAAATTGAAGAAAAATATAGTAAGAACTGTAACTCTGATAGATGTTAGTGAATTGAAACAGCCAAGCTCCCTTTTCCTTTTTACAGGTGGTTTTACAGTTTCTATGGAATACAGTTTCTAAGGGAAGACATGTCATTTCATGATAAATACTAACCGTGAAACAAAATATTTTGTCACTTTCCCCCCCACACATACTATCTTTATAATCCAACCTAGTACTCTTTTGCTGGAACTGAGGAAAGCAGATTTTCCATTTTGGTTTGAGTTCTTTCTCTGTATTACCTTCTATACTAGTAGCAAATACTGACAATCCTGGACAGCATTTTCAGAGAAAAACGAGTTTGTCAGATCCTGGTGCCCAGGTACATGATAAGGATTTCAAGACTGGCAAGACTCAAAAGCAGCAAACACCATTTGGCCTATATTTTGTACCCTGTAATGGAAACTAAGTCATTATTTCTAACAGCACTCTATGCAGATGAGGTATTCCATACAGCCTAATCTTCATACCTGGGCCCTGAATCCCCAAAACCATGAATTCAATCTCATGAAAACAGAGATTACCTCACTAACTTCACATTGCACAAAAAGATGCGTATGTATAAATCCCTCCAGGTTGGGGTTTTTAATCATAAACTCCTGAAGACAGAGGATTGTTTTCACAGTGTGCATACACAGTGCCTGCACAGAAACTCTTTTGCAGATTTTAATAAATCTTAGAAAACCATGGTAATAATAAGGTTGGGATGGTGATTTTCCTCCCCTCTTTTTTTTTTTTAGTGAGACATAGGTATTCAATCCTGGTGATGTCTGCAGCATTCGAAGATAATTTCAAAACAAGTTACATATTTAATCTTTTCCAATTTATCAGTTCCCTGTGTGAAGGTGATCCTGTGAGTAAACAACCTGAAGAGCATTGTTCTCCATTTCAAAACTAAGCTAATCTCTTTCCTTTGCTTCTGTGTGCAATCAAGTGTGGGTAAGTGGAATCTACTCTCAAGACCTAAGAAGCAGCAGGAAAACTTTACAACACAGTCAGAGAGTTTTGTGCAGCTGTGAGCCAACCTTGTTTGTGTAGAGTGAAAGCCTATTTTCTACCTCTGTTTTCCAATGTGTCCTTTAAAGGCCCCATCCAAAATTATTGGAATGCATATCAGCTTTTCTTTCCTTTCGTTACATTAAATGTTTTTCTCCACATCTGTGCGTAACTCCCAGCCAAGGGAGTTTACTTTCTCTAGTAAAAATAGTTGTAGAGAGAAAATAAACAGGAGGGGAAAAACATAACATGGGATAATACTATACAGAATCACACGTCATGGGTTGTATCAGGAAAAGGAACAAATAGTACTTTTTGACACATTTGGGGAAAAAAACTAAGTTGTCCCATTAAACCCATATTTATATATTCTGGCTATACTTTATTTAACCCTAAATATGCTGGCATGCTTTTTCTGCTTCAAATTGAAGAAAATATAGTCCTTTTAATAGCAAAATGTACTCACTACATTTACAAGTCCTTGGAAGTGTCACATCAAGTAACAGTCTCAGTATTCTTATGCAGCACACTTCTTTTCGTAGCATACTAAGATATGTACATTGCATAAAATTCAATCATCTTTGTTTTTCATAAACATTAACCATGCTCACCAATTTGAATTTATACACCTATTTTAGCATATCAGCTTTAAGTATTTCAAATAAATTACTCAAATTTAAAACAGGTCAGGTATTTGTTATTGCAATATTTTTAGTTCAATATTCATTATGAATCATCAGAACCCCAACTATACTTCTTCTTGACTACTCTGTGACCATTTTTGTTACATCTGACAATCATCTTCATCTGGTTCTCCTTAACTGCCTCTAATGAAATTATCGTTTGGTCTAATAATTACTCTGGATTATTCTCTCAACACTTCATAGTACATTGTGTGGTGCTACAAAAAGCTAAGTGAAATGCCTTGCTACAGTGATGTATAAATGGCAAAAATATTTAAAAAGCATTTAATTATTAAGAAGTTGGACAACTTGAGAAAAGTAATACATTATCTGCTCTATCCAGCTTGATGTCTCAACAGCAACCAGACAAGACATTATTTCCTCATATTTAAGTATATATGAATAGATATATGTATATATATATTAAAAAAAAACTGGGAGAGAAAATCTGGAAAACTACTACCTTTTTTAATACAGTCTGGAAAATTATCATCATTGACTGGTATGACACAAATGCTGGATTCTTTCAGCGTTGGGCAGTTAATTGTTATAGCAGTTGCTTTCAGGAAACATAATTTTGCTCTCTGAGATGTATAAAATATACAAAAATGAGTGCTGCCAGCAAGAAATGAGAATTTTGAGAAAGGCTGTGGCAGAGGAGTCAAGACAGCCTGCAGACTCACAGCTTCAGAGAATGTGGAATCCGTGTCCCTGAAAAGCTTTGGATTTCCAGCTGAAAATCTCCTTTGCAGTATGCAGCTTACAGCTGACACGGTTATCAAATTACTGAAAAATTAAGAGCTAATGATCACGACCCAACTAATTCATATTTCTAACTGCAACTACCTTTTTCAAATTATTGTTCTGGGCTTTAAAACATTGTCACATGAATAGCCTGCGTGGAACTGTTTGAGAGCAAAGTCAGGCCCCCAGGCAAGACATTTCAGACTCTGGAACATCATTTTCAGTGCATTTGAATCAGACTGGAAATAGGGTCTGGTATATGCACACCACCTAATTTTTAGGGTTCTGATCCTGAACTAACATAACAGCTGGACATCAATATTGCCATCTAGACCTGCTCAAATGGCTAAGTATTTGCACAATAAAAGCTCATAGCACACGGAATAGTAAACACCAGAATAAAAGGCTGATAAAAAAATCACTCATTTTTATCTTTGCTTTCTAAACTGCTTGTCAAATATTCACCCCTATTCAAACAGTAACCAAGGAGGAATAAAAGAAAAAAACCCACCAAAAAAAACCACAAAAAAACCCCCCACTAAGATGCTTAAGATGCTTTTTATTATTGTTTCGAAAACTCCTAAGATTTGCACAAATATGTGACATGCAAAAAGAGTAACCTTGTCTTTGAAATAAAGCATGCATAAGATAATTAGATTTAAAAAGCTGTGTCAACCCTAAGTGTTTTTCTTAAACTGGCAAGCAGCTGTCATTCGTGACCGTAACAAAATATCCAAAGGAATTAGACGAAAAAGATTTTAGCATTTATCCAATCTACTATTTTTTAAACTGTTTTTACTTGAGTTAAGCTTTCATTTTTCCTTCACCATGGAAAATGGGGTACCATGTTTTATAAACTGATGGACAGCTCTCACGCAAAGCCACAAGTATCCTTTGCTGTTCACGTACTGCTACAGATTTTCAGTACAATATGACCTCTCAAAATAGATAAAGGACACAATACCAGCATAATATCCAAGGAATTAAGCAGTGTAATTCTCATGAAGGTTGTGCCAGTAATCCCTACACATTCTCTAGCAAAAAATTATGCTCAAATTATATATTTCTAGATACTGGTAGAAATTATAGTGCTCTAGAATCAGATTATAATTACATAGGATTGCAAATTGTACATTTGTCAGTTCCTAGAAATAAAATGGATAGCCAAATCTGCAATTCCAATGGCTGCTAGATACAGATACTGCAGTTCGTCAACCAATTAAGACAAAAACTGGTTTTCCTTTTCTTTTTCTTCTTTTTTCTCTAAGATTCAGGCATGTTATCAACCCACACAGAGACAGGGATAAGAAATAACGTAGGAAAAACCTACTGACTCTGCACACTGCATAGAACAGACAAATTCTCCTCTTTAAAACTTAACTTAGATGTTTGAGCATAATTGGGTATCACTGGGTTTGGGTACTTTTGGGGGGTTTTTTGCGTTATTCCCTTCTTTGTTTTTTAAAGGAAGTATCACTTTGAATTTCAACTTGTGGATTCAAGGTGCGGAACTTACATGAATCTCCAATATGCAATTATATTGTGACAAGTACTTCTTCCTATGTGGTTACAACTTAATAAACATCTTCAAGATAGAAAGAACAACCAGAATGTAGAATTTAACAAATGTCACTCTTCGTGTATTCAGAAGAAGTACAAATTGTTTCCCACCCCAATGCTTTGATCATAAAATAAAAAACAAATCTGTTTAAAACCACTTCAGTTTCTGATTTCTAAACCAGCACTGCTTTACAGAGCTACCAGTGATGCAGCCATGCTCTTGCAGCAGATTCGTTTAAGCATGACGAAAACAGGTCCTGAGGTAATTCAAGATACTAAAGGTCTTGGATTTTGTGCTTTCCATTTTTCAACAAAGAAAACAAGCCTAATCTAATTTGCTCCAGCATGTCATTTAAAAATGTAACTAAACAGACCACAGCTGAAGTAGATCAGATTAACTGCTAAAGAAAGGTTGTGTTGACAAATTGCACAGAAAAGTTTACTAACACCTTTTCTGGATACAAAAGGCACAGCAAAAATATACAAACCTACTTGCCAGGAGGCTGTCTCGTTTTTAACTCGCAAAGCGAAGGCTGGGAGAATAAGATGTAAAGCATTTTTATTGAACAAAGAGCTGTTCAGGTGCTGTGACATCCGTAGCAAACCATTACAGGAAAGGGTTTTCACCACCCTTTTCATATCTTTTTGCTACGTGGCTGAAGTTGCCATTTTAATTATTCCACTTCATCTGGTAGAATGCCTGTTAGCAACAATTACAGCAAAAGGAATCTCCACTGGGGACTGATGTGCCATGTACAGCCTTGTCTCTGGACACACCTGGAAGCCTGTTACTTCCCTCCTATGAAATATTTTCAGTCAAAAAGGGTAAAATGTGAGCAGAAATATGTGATTATCAGCTTGGTTGCTGAATTCCTAGAACAGGAAGCAGATCATACCATACAAGTAAAATTAAATTCAAAATGTTTGGGTCTTTGTCAGAGAAAGATTAAAGTTATCTATCTCCCAGGAAACATGTATGTTAATGTCATATTTTGTAGAAGGCAGAGAACCTCTGGAAGTTTCAGGAAGAATTCTCATTTCCGTGGGGCTTTTGTAACAAAATTTGACCAGAGTACTCAAACTTCAAATTCCTTCACTGACAATTCAGTATAATGAGGGGCCTCTGCCTGGTTTTGTAAGGAATGCATTCATAATGCCTATAATAATTTCTTCAGTTGATTAATTTCAACTAAAATTAAAGAGAGTTAATCTTTCATCAACAAATTTCATGATGAAGGTGGTGGCTGGATAGAGGCAAAGACCTTAAACAGCCTCTCTGTAAGAGGAAGTTTTGGGGCTCAGCTCAATAATATTAGTAGAGCAACGAGAATCCACATAGGGAACATTATGAAGGACAGCTATAGGAATTCTGGTATCTAAAAAGCAGGGATCCTAGTCTTCATATGGATCCTAGGACCATTTCTTACAGATATATGCAGAAGATTCCTTCCAACATCAACACATTGTGGAGAAAATTTACTGGATTCATTTTTTTTATGCACAGTTCTCACTATCCCACTTTGGATTTGACAAAGAGCAATGTAAGTGAAATAAAAAAGATAATCTTATCTGGGGGAAAGAAGGGTGGAAGGGAAAGCAAATATAATTCCTTCCCTGATCTCGCTACTGAGTTTTTATCCTGGAAAAGCCACACTTCTGTATGTGCAGGGTCCCTATCAGTAACACAGGAGTAATACACTTTTGCCTTTGCGACCTCTCCCAGAGCTCCACACCAAGCAGGACACGAGGCAGAAAGACACCAGCCTGGCAGAGCACTCCAGCACAATGCCAAGGTGCATCCAGCACACCAAGGGACCTGTCCCACTGAGCTCTTGAGCCACAGCCACACTGGAAATCACCAGGAGCATGCCAGGCAAAGGAGACACCGTAGGTGTAATCAGCGAGCACACGTCCTCTCAGATAGAGGAAGCTCTATCACACAAAGCTGGAGACCTCTTCTAACCACATCAGATGTAATTAAACCACTTCAGGCACTGTGGGAAGCTATTTCCAAATGCATTTAAGTAAGGCAGAAAGAATGATTTTAGCTATTGGACCATTAAAAAGGAGTGAAACTAAGATTCCCCTTTGGGTCTAATCAAGACTCATACACCAGCAGATGTTTTCTTCTCTCTGATAAATACATATGACTGTATATCTTCTGGTTTCTTTATGAAACACTAATTGCCCACTGCACAGAAGGTCTAATTGATGGAGCATGTGATCAATGTTATTTGCACATTTTTCACAGCTCTAATACTTCAATGCACAACCCGTGAGTTTGTGTTTATTGCAGAATTTCAGCTTGAAGGAGCATCCACTGAATGTCACTCAGCTTCACTCTGTCAGACTCCATTTTCCTGCTCCTTCAGGACCTACCAAAACTGGAACAGGATGAGGAGTTCAGCAGAATTACGGAAAGAAAGCTGGCTGGCACAGGCAAGCTAGAAATTTGTAAAACAGCAACAGCTTCCTGTATGTGACCCTCCAAAAGTGTTTATCACTGCAGGGTGGTGTTGCACACTACCAGTGCACACACTCCTATCTTCACTAGTGTCTAACTGGGGAGCACACAGGGTGTCTGTGTGGACTGCTGACCCACAGCAGTGACCCCAGCAGTGACCAGAGACTGCTCACCCACCCCGCTGAAGCTCTGGGTGCTGGCAAACCAGGCTGCTCTCCAGGAAACACATCTGCTGCCCCTGCTCCCACCTGCTGACAGAGGGACCTCTGCCTGAGTCTGGAATCTCCTTTAGAAAGAGTGCTGCTGACAGTTCTTGGACGGCAGCAGAGACCTGGAATCTTGCTCAAATATTTATCTGCTTTACGATTATTAAAAGATTTAATTTAAGAAGAGCTGGAAGATTATAAGGAAATACTGCCGCTGACTGACAAATTTAGCACAAGCCATGCTATGTCCAGGCACTCTCCCAGCAGCACATCCACTGCTCTCCCAAAACCATCATCAGCCAGGTACAGAGGACACACATAAAAAAGGAAAGAACCATAGAAACAAGGCAAATAAGCTTCCTTAAGTATTGAGTATCATTAGGATACAGAGGTGGGCATTTACCTTACATTCCACTTCCCAAAATAACTAACTCAGGGAATAATTAATAATGACTCAATCATTGTTAGTTATAGACCTAATGGCATGAAAACAAAAAAAAGAAACAGTGTCATAGCCATGTCATGAAAAATTAGCAACAAGACAGAAGTCATCAAGTGCAAAGTGAAAAGCCAAACCACACAGAACAGCATCTTTCTGTTCACTATTTACTGCAATATGTACTCGTGTTTGGCACTGTTAATCCAAGACCACAGCAAATGCAGTATTGCAGAGCTGGCTGTAAACTACAACCCTTTGGGCTGAATTTTCACCCCAACACACAGAGACTTACTTTGAGGATGCTTCACAATGTCAGCTGGGTGTATTTACAGTCCATCACACAACACAGTGAAAACCTCTGTGCCTCTAATGTATCTCACATTTTTCTTCAGAATAAGCTTTTTCAGACGAAAATGAGTTGTTCTTGCCAAAGAACACATAAAAACTGCAACGCGTTATACGCCGTTTGTCATTTTGACTAGGCAGCACAATAGTCCTTCTCTTCCCTTCTCATTCCACCACATTAAGTATTTTCAACAGAATCTGAGCACTCCTGAAAACCCAGACATAGACAGGTTCCCTGTATAGTACCGCATTCCATCCTCTGAAAGGCCTATACCAGCCTAAAGATAAAATACAGCTATTCTGCATGTTTTTAAACGTTCTGCTTCAAAACCTTTATATTTAAACAGAATACAACAAGCAATAAACTGGATAGTCATTCTCAGTGAGCTCCCAGTTGCCTAACTATCTCCTTCAACCTTGGTTATAGCTTATACTATTTGATACCGTATCAATGAAATGACAGTTTTCAGAAGCTACAATTTATTGTAAGTAAAATTAATTTTCTAAGCTCTAAAATCTTTTCTTACAAGTCTAGAGTTTACTGGATACTTTTAACAGAAGTCTTTGCAAGAGAATGCCAATTTATTGAATCCAAAGTTTGTAAATTTAATGACCTCCACCATTTCAGAAGAAAATCTGGGGGGGACAGGCCCAGCACACACCAACAAATAACTTGAAAATCCAGGCAGTCATCTGAGGTATTAGAAACATTCTTCTTTCTAAAGAATGAAGCACACAGGCCAGAGATTTGAACACCTGAACTTGCTTATCCCACTTTCCACCTTATGCAAAGACACCTTCACATTTTTTCCAACAGAATAATCTGGAAATCACTCTGACACAGGGTGCACAGGATTGGAAAACTTTTTTCCTTCCAAACTACTCAGAACAACCTATATCTTGCAAATCCTGAGGCATATAGCATTAAATTAAGAAAAAACAGAGGGTGCTCAGGAACCATAACAGGGAGGACAAAGGGAGGAACGGAAGGACAGAGAAAAAGAAGGAAGTAAGGTAGGAAGGACTTTTAATTTCATTTAAATTTCTCCTGCGCTAGTTTTTCTTGATCTTTAAATCTGAGAATGATAGTCAAGCCCCAAGGAAGTAACTAAAATTTTTAAAGCTGCATCAATACTACCAGAATACTACCCTATATCATTATTTGAAATAGCCAACATTTAAAAGGCATCTTCCAGGATGCCTCAAACTTCTAGCAATGTCATGATCTTTTTGTTCTGATACGATGGCCCAGTTTCTCTAGGTATTAATATAGTGTTTCTTAATTAATGTATCTGGTATCTCCAAGAATTATCCTAGTATTCTGAAAAGCGAGAGCCTAGATTAGGTCGCTCATAGTTGGCTAGTGCTCTTTTAATAGCCAAAAGTTAACATTCTTATTTCAGACCAGATAATGAATTCCAAATTAAAAGTTATATCCACATTGTGAACTGTGCTGCGACAGATTCCCAGCTAGCTGTAAACACTCTAACACATATACTGGAAACAATTTAAATACAGCAGTCCCCAGCTCCTCCCAGACTAAACTGCACTGCTTCTCAAGGGAGTAAATCACTCGTGCATTTCTGATGTGGCTGTACAGCTTTCAGTATCTGTGGTAGCTCACATACAGGTAGGGCAACTCCTCTGTCACTTAGTGACAGAGCAGAGTGATCTCCTTCTGTGACAAAGTGACCCGCCTGGTGGGTGAGGGCAAGGCTGTGGATGTGTCTACCTGGACTTTAGTGAAACCTCTGACACAATCTCCCACAGCAGCCTCCTACAGAAACTGGCTGCTCATGGCTCGGATAGGAGCACAGTTCACTGGGTAAAGAACTGGATGGCTGGGGCCAGAGAGTGGTGGTGGATGGAGCTGCATCCAGCTGGGGCCAGTGGTGTTCCCCACGGCTCAGCATTGGGCCCATTACCAGTGATCTGGACGTGGGGATTGAGGGCACCCTCAGTCAGTTTGCAGACACACCAGGCTGGGTGGGAGTGTTGATCTGCTGGAGGGCAGGAAGGCTCTACAGAGGGATCTGGACAGGCTGAATTGATGAGCTGAGACCAGCTGCAGGAGGTTCAAAAAGGCCAAGTGCTGAGTCCTGTCCTGGGGTCACAACCACCCCAGGCAGTGCTACAGGCTGGGAGAAGAGTGGCTGGAAATCTGCGCAGTGGAAAACGACCTGGGGGTGTTGTTTGGCAGCAGATGAACACTAGACAAGAGTGTGCCCAGGCGGCCAAGAGGGCCAGTGGCATCCTGGTCTGTATCAGGAATAGTGTAGCCAGCAGGACCAGGGCCATGACTGTCCTTCTGTACTGGGCACTGGTGAGGCCACACCTCGAGTGCTGTGTCCAGTTCTGGGCCCCTCACTGCAAGAAAGACATTGAGGGGCTGGAGCGTGTCCAGAGAAGGGCAACAGAGCTGGGGAAGGGTCTGGAGCACAAGTCCTGTGAGGAGCTACTGAGGGAGCCGGGATTGTTCAGCCTGGAAGAGGCTCAGGGGGACCTTATTGCTCTCTACAACTGCCTGAAAGGAGGCTGTAGCCAGGTGGGGGTCGGTCACTTCTCCCAAGTAACGAGCAATAGGATGAGAGAAAACAGCCTCAAGTTGTGCCAGGGGAGGCTTAGATGGGATATGAGGAAAAATTTCTTTACTGAAAGAGTTGTCAAGCATTGGAACAGGCTGCCCAGGGAACTGGCGGTGTCACCAATCCTGGAGGTATTTAAAAGCTGTGCAGATGTGGCCCTTAGGGACGTGGGTTAGTGGTGGACTTGGCAATGTGAGGTAAATGGTTGGACTTGATCTTGGAGAGCTTTTCTGACCAAAATGATTCTGTGATTGCACAGATGTAACAATACGCCATAGACAGAGGCGCACAAGCTCTGCCTTAAGGACAGGCAATAAAACAATGCTAATGTTATTCTAGGGCAAGCACAAAAAGTTTCTCTAAAATCTTATACTTCACTTTTTAAATCTGCAGCAAAAGCCAGCGGAGTGATTTAAGATTCAGTAACCTGGAAGAATCAATTATCAAGGTCTGACTCAATAGTGTGTAGAGACACCTCTAAAGTTATTTAACATTGCTCTACAGATGCAGTGTCCCAAAAGAGGCGTTATTCACCTGTACAACTGAGCTAAAGTTTCAGCATAGAAGACTTCAAGCAATCCCTAGGTTTGCAAAACACTGTTTAATGGAAATTCACACTCCTGGCTTGAGTACTGGGATTTATATCTGCCAAAAATAGTGGGATGAATTCCAGGGTACAGTATGTGTCTTCGTCTTTCGGTTTCCACTCAACCTGATCCGAGCAGTTAGTCTAAGTCATTGTCTGGACAAGTCATCCACTCTTTAATTTCCACAGCACATTCAATAATTTCCTCAAATTTTCAGAAGTGAGAATTGCTACACGATACAATGCAATTTGGTTTTGTTGCTGTTACTGCAGCCAAGTGAAAATGCTGCTGTAGTAATATGGGCTAGCAACAACCTGCTCCGAAAAAAACTAGACCTATTTTCCTTATGTTTCTTGCTGGGGCACAGGAACAACTAATGCAAATACCTAGCCTTTAACTTTATTCATTTTAATTTCAAACTGATACCAAATTTGAAATACAGAATTGTTCAGACCCCTTCCCTAACTGTGGATCAAATACCAATGTACTTGTATTTCACTTGCAAATACAATTTCCAACTCAGTCATCATTTGAAGCTAATCAAGGAATTTCTTCATCTTGTAATATCTCATCTGCAGGCAGTTAGAACTGTGATTGGAATTAAAATTATCATTAAAAACTTCATGCTGTGGTTTCATTACCTGTGTCAAATGAGTTACATTAATCATGAATTATGATATTCACAGGCTTGTGCTAACATGCATCACAACAGAGATCACGAGGTTTCCACTGAAATTTGCAATTCAAGACTTAATTTTCATAAACATCTGAGAATCCAGGCTAGAACTCAACTTCATGAAAGAACGACTCGGGCACTCGTGCTGTCAGAGAGCAAGATAAGTGTGTCACTCACAAGCACATTCGCATATTCATGCATTATAGACCACTTGCCGTTATCTGCTCAGCTAAAACATGAGCTCAGAGAAGGTGATGGCACCGATCCAACCCCCTTTTAAGTCAGTAGAAAGGCTCTGGTGGCACCTCTTTGTGACAGCTCCCTGAAA
This sequence comes from Rhagologus leucostigma, assembly GCA_013397725.1. Lineage (NCBI taxonomy): Eukaryota > Metazoa > Chordata > Aves > Passeriformes > Rhagologus > Rhagologus leucostigma. The sequence goes on along the minus strand of VZTD01000747.1, from coordinate 1,484,035 downwards.
GCAACCACATAACTGAAGGGATGGCAGAGGGCAGCCTTCGTCTCTACAGCATCTCTGCTTTCAGGGGGAAGGACTGGTCTGAATGCACAAAATCAGCATCCAAACCTGCTACGTTCTTGTCCTGGTAGAAGTAGTTACTTTCCTCTGCTGCACAGGGCCTAGTGCATTTCCTGGAAGGAGAAAGTGTTTTCAACTGGGTCACCACTTCTCTTTAAGGATAAAAAATAGATAAATATGTAATCCCTCGACTTATTAGCAATGCAAAGGTATGAAACCTACTTCTGCTGTAATCACTGAAAGGGAAAGTAAAGATATATTTTAGTTTCTTATTGACATAAAAGAATAAAACACAAAACCATCTAAAAGTAATTTAATCATGGAGCAAACTGAGCTTTTAAAGTGTCACGAAGCTACACAATGTAGACATAAACTACATAAGCTACATTGCCATCAAGTATTAGATGAAAGAACTGGTGTAAAATAACTGTCAGAAAAAAAAGTTTCACCTTTTATCACACGTACTCATCCAAAATAATTATTCCAGTCTTTCTACCTTCTCCCACTGCTACCTTTGTATGCTCTATACACCCTTCCCTGAGAGCACATTTGCTTATCTAAGTCAATATCCCCTGACTTCTCATTTTCTTAGGAACAGATAGTCCAAAGAAGCTAATGGTTATATGCCCGTAACAAAAACGAAAGCAAAAAAAAAAACCCGTGCCAACAATCACCCTGAGCTTTACGCTAGCATTTTGTGCCCCTCTCTTGTACCTGCCTTCTAAACTGAAAATTTTCCAGCCTGAAGATTGCCTTGCTGTATACCTGCATATTATCAGCATTATGTAAATGATAACAGGGCCCAGAGAGGTGTTATATTCTCAGCTGAGAGGCCTCAGAACTTGCTGGTATCATCATCACCCTGCCATTACATCAAGATAAAAGAGATTGCAAAACTGTGGAAAAACAGTTCTTCCGTGCCTGCCACCCCCCTGTGCGTGACACAGACCTGTCACCAAGAAGGGCAGCTCCCACTCCCCGTTACTGGCCTTCACATACTACAAGAACAAAATGTTCAGCAGTAAGCGAGATATAAAATAACACCAATTTTAATATCCCTGCTTAAAGCATTAATCTTTGAATACACCGCTGCAAATACTGAAATTAATTCTCAAGAATCTGCAAAATAAATAATTTCAGCTTTTAAAAATTGCAAATGTACTAACTACTTAATAACACAATGAGAAGTTGGGATGGATTTCTTTAAAAGCTACAAACAATAAAGTACAAATTAAACAGCAAATGTTTACAGAGGAGGGTATCTTCTGCAGGCATCATACAGCTGGCAAGACAAAATTCTATTTTCATGAATAATCTCAAAGTAGGAAAGAGAAGAGAACAGAAAAAGAGACAAGAAGAGCAAGGTGTAGGGAAAAATGGCAAAAAGAAATCTGTTCATCAGTTGAAAGAACAGAAAAGCATGAATTAGAAAATAAGTCATTAGTGTGAGAGGAAGAAAAATGAAGAGGAAGTGTGAAAAGAATCCAGCTCTCTAGAATGGCAATTTTTAGTTACTAAATAAAAAGTACCACCTTCCAGAAAAACTGCTGCTTGCATGTCTAAATGGATGCCACTCCAGGGAATGTCCAAAAACCCTCAGGCATAAGAATCAAAACTGTCCGACTCAGGGAAGCGCAAGAGGAGAGACATTACATTTCATATCCACTTTCCGGCTGTGATCCAAATCTGGCACAGATGGCTTGTAAATGATTGTCACTGCCAGGAACCTGCAAATGATTGTTGCTACCAGAAATCCATTGGCCCGTGAAAAAATCAGTTTTAGTCTCAATCTGGCTGCTGATACGGCAAAGGTGGTGGGGGGTGGCTGTGCTCTGGGACAACTGGTGCATCACTTACTGTCATAAGGCCCGTGCAAGGGGCGGCAAAACCCCTTCAGCTCCTTACTTAAATCCACCTCTGGCACACTGCAAAGCACAAGACAACGAGGTTTCTGCAGCTTATCTCCCTTGAGCCTTGTCCCATTTCCATTTAAGCCAACACCCTGCAACTTCCATGGGTCGGGATACTTATTTTCCTCACCTCTCTTTTCTGCCTGGTTGATTTAGGCTACCAGCTTCAGGGTAGCAACTGCCTCTGACATCTCCCTCACACTGATACTGGGCAAACCACCTTTGATCTCTGCTAGAGTAGCTATGCACCACAGCAGGAACACTCTATGCAAGAGCACAGAGTTCCATTAAGGGAGAGCTCTAACTTAAATGTTTTAAAAGCACACGACCAGGCTAATTTTATACATTGAATAGCCTGAGACAGGACAGCCTGTTTCAGAGAAGAGCACAGACACAGTCTTTGAACCCTTTTCCTTAGAAAAAGCAGCTCTTGTAAATTATCCATGCCATTCCCCCCGGCAGGAGGCTGGGAGAGAGCCTGCCTGCACTGCGATGCTCTCGGTCACAAACTGCACCTTGCAGCAAGGTGAGCACTCCACCTGCACTGCTGCCTTCAGAATGCCAGCACTCAAGGGTATATAATATCCCAGAACCTCAACAACATGCACAAAAACAAGTGTGGGACACCCTTGGTCTTCAAGGCTGTTCTTGTTCCAGGACTTGTTTACACATCACACTTTCAGAAATCTTCTTATCTGCCCTAATTGTGATGATTCATGAATTTACAACCCAGCTGTGCTCCACAATTTTCTTCCAACTGTAATCCTTCCCTCTGCAAGTAAATAACTTGTGACTGTTTATAGCTGCAACATCTAAGCACAGCCTTAAAACTTCAGAGCAAATTCATGAAAGCTACAAAAATTGAGCATAATAAAACCTGTCACAAATGAAAATAATGTGTATTATCACCACCATCATGTACATATCAAGACATATTATGCCACTGCAAATGCAGGCCATGTGAGCTGCTCTCTTCAGGGCCCTCAGTGCCAGGTGCCAGGCCCCCCAAGGCACAGTTCATGGGGTCCCCTCTGGCCATGGCAGGTTTATCCACACAAACCAAGGCTCGGCAGCATCACACAGATGCTTTACAGGAACTCTGGGGATTTGTATTAAATTGAGTCCTCTGTGGATTGGATTTTTCAGCTGGTGGTGTTTAGATATTTCTCATGGAACAAGTTAGCTGGTTGTGTAAATGCTGCTTTTAAAGTTACAGGATCAAGATTTATTGTTAAAGAAGCAGCTCAAAATATAAGAACAAATAATAATAATAGAGACTGAGGCATTACTGTAACTGAGTTTACTGATACTTTCATCTTACCTAGCAGCAGTTTTATCTGACTGTAGTTTTATAGTACGAGGAATGTCTTCACTTATTCAAGACACATCAGCATAAAATAAAAATGAGTCTGTTAATTTAAGAAATGCTATAAATTAAAAACGAGTACAGCAAGAAGATATGAAACCAAAACATATTTTTGAACAAAAAACCTGAATGCCTGTGAATTTGTAACGATTCCCAGATACTTCTGCATTGTATTTTCTACTGGAAACTGCTGAAGGATACCAAAGGAAAACACTACTGTGCTTGAGAACATAATTCTTCAAGAAGCTACATCTTACTCTTAAGTTCCATTTGCAAACCACCTTTGAGGCTGGGGGCAGCTACATGCACTGCAACTGATGGGGGTTTTTTTGAGTCTAAACTATTTTGAATCTTTATAAGAAAGAGCAGAGACACTGTTAAAAGGGGGTACAATTTAAAGAATTCCTAGCTCATCGTACCTGATGTGCAGCTTCATGTAAGCATCATACGCTTGAATTTCTATCTATGAAACGTGTTTCAAGAAAATAAATGCAATCTATTTACTTTTTAAAAAACAGCTTCCCAATTATTTTTCATAACATTAGCACGCTCAACTCTCATCCTGTGACTATTAGCGTTTCAAAAGCAGAATACATAAGAGAAGATGAAAAGAGATAAGGGCAAAACACTGGAATCACAAACTCACAAATAATATTAATTTTTTATCAACCTCAGCACAAACTAGCACTGACACTGAAAAAATTGCCTACTATTTTTTGTTAACTTACTCAAAACGTTCTCAGCATCTTAAAAGGGGAAGTATAAGTTTGTGAGCTGTGGACACGCAGGTGGATTGCTTAATGAATTGTACATGACACACATAGAACTGACTCCCGCTGGCTCATTTCACTTGAAAGGAAAAATATGACACTTTACTAGCAGAAACACAATACTTCTCTGCTTGAGTTAATTCAGGTATATAGCTGCACATCCATTCCATTGCTAGAAGGATACATCTTTCCAGACTTCAGCATGCCCAGCAGCCTGTGTTCTGTTCCCCACGCTAGCGGCAGTGACACTCTCAGCTGTCACATGCCACCCAGGCCATAAAGAAGGTGGTGAACCTTTCTCCAAGCTCTGAGAGTCAGCAACCACTGAGCTCACCACAGTAAACGAGAACCTGAAGCAACAGGGCAGGTGAGCATGGGGCATTTTGCTCTCAGAGAGAAGAGGAACTGTTCCAAGGGGTGCACATCGGGTCTCTCCTCCTCCTTGTGTATTCCACTCCCAAAATGGTACTTTGACCTAATTTACTCATACAGTGTTTTTAAGTGTAAACTCAGTCACGTACGCATTCACACACCGCTGCTTCCTGGGCTAGTGTGTTTAGGGGATCCCGGAAGATGCTTTACACACACAAGTCCAACAAGATTTGCAACAATATACCTGTAAGTCGAGAATTACCTCTGAAGACTGAAAAATAAATCAACTTCTTGAGAGAGCTCTGTTAGAAGCCTAAATAAAGACACTTCAGAGCAGAAGCGTGGTTTGATTGCCTTTTGGTTTCGAGCAGTCCTCTGCAGTTTCTGGCCATAAACACACCATTAACATTCAAGAATAACATCATATTAGAAAATATATGAGTATCATCAAATCTGTGTTTCTCTGAAGATTTGCTGCTTTGCCTCCCTTTGCTTCTCTGTGCTGCACTGAGCAGAAGGAGAGATGTTTTATTTCCTTCTTCAAGGCTACTGCTATAAAACCCCTCAGCAAAGTTTTGGCATTGGCCTCTGCAGAGCCTTGTGTACAGTGAGAGAACGGAGAAACTGTTCCACTGCTGCTGGGATGAGCCATGAACAGCTGTTCTTCTGGTATTTCTGTCCTCATTACAAGGCTTCAAATTGCATCAGAATGCATCCACTAGTCATTTTTGAAGCCTTATTGCAAATTCCTTACATCTTTTCAGAAGGCACGGGCTGAAAGTGCTATTGCAGTGAGAGTGGCAATATTCTCAGATTCATTGTAATCACGTTTCTTTCTTTCTAATTCTTCTACTAATTTGAACTATGATGTGTACATATCAAAATAGCAGATTTCCACTTGTGCAGCTATCGTGGGGGGGGTTCTCTGTATTAAGGAGTGCTGTATTCGTATTTATGTTGCATTCATTGTAGCATACATCTGCTACAGACACTGTCATTGAGAATGTGGCAAACTACAACTGACCTGCTTAAACAGCTGTCTTCGTTTTAAAATGCACTCTGTACGTATTTTTAATTCCATGACTCTCTACCAACAACAACAAAAAAAGGTTTATCACAGAATCAATTAGGCTGGAAAGGACCTCTGAAGTCATCGAGTCCAACCTATGAGCGAATACCACCTTGTCAACTAGACCACGGTACTGAGTGCCACATCCAGTCTTTCCTTAAACTCCTCCAGGGACAGTGACTCCATCACCCCCCTGGGCAGCCCATTCCAATGCTCAATCATCCTTTCTGTGAAGAACTTCTTCCTAACGTCCAACCGAAACCTCCCCTAGCACACCTTAAGACTGTGTCCTCTTATCCTATGTTACTGTATCTACCTTGTTTCATTTATAACCTGACAGATGAAACAAATATGCTTTCTATCGTATCCAGAGCACTTTGTTAAACCCCTCGTGATTTCCCTCTCTAAAAACTCAGCTTGGAAAAGATACTTTAATGAAAAGTAAATTTTAAAAACCCCATAAATGTTAATGTACTCCGAACAGCAGGTTCGGAAGGGGGTTTATTACTAGAATAGCCCATCCCGCCCGGAGCGAAATCTTTGGCTCGGTTTCCGCTCGGACCGGCAAGTCTGACACAAACTATTCCCTCGTTCCAGGGGCAAACGCTCCCGCTCCACACCCGGGCGCTCGGGGCACGGCACGGCCGCGGCGCTGGGGAGGGCAGGAGGCTCCGCGCACCGCGGGGCTCCGCGCTCCCGGGGCCGGCTCCGCTGACGCACGGGGCTCCCGGGCCG